>AVPN01001263.1:0-16731 GCA_000695325.1 Pleurobrachia bachei | reverse complement strand
CTGTTAGTTACAAAATAGTAAAGCACTGTCCTATATTATATATTCATTATCGTGTAACTCCCCCTCAGAGAAACGAGAGAGCGATTCACAGAGCGGTCGCTGCGAGACGACACCCGGTGGTTAGCCTGATTCTGCAGCGAAATAATGAGGATGTAAACTCACCTGCAGGGGTAAGTTGTAAAGTTGGATATATCAAAACTATCTAGATCATCTAGATCAATCTAAATATAATAGTAAATCATGAAGAAAATAAACTCTAGTCATCATGCCAGTAACTACCCAAATATATCAAACTGGACGGTATAGCGTAGATATAGCGTCCAGGGTGTGTTATAGCGATATTAACAAGTCTGCAGTAAGATATCACTTTTATTTAATTGAATGTCAGTGGGGACTGGGGTATCAAATCAATGACAAGTTTAGATGGCTTTACGTCTCGAGATTCATTCGAATCACAAAGAATCCTCTTACATTCAATCAACTAAGGTGTCCATTAGTTCTCTCTCTCTAACATACGACAATATCAGAAATAAGTACTAGGGAGAGATGCAATGGGTAGAGAGATATAGGGATAGAGATAGAGGGATAGAGATAGAGGGAGAAAGAGAGGAGACACGATCGTACTTATCAATCGGTATATCAGCTCAAATGAATAAATATTAAATGGCGTACGAATGGCGTACGGCGTTACATGAATATATTGGATAACAGTAGTACATATTACTACTGTTCTGCATAGCCCCAGGGAGGGACTTGATGATGACTCTAAAGCTGAGATATGTGGGGCTGCAAAGACAAAATATCAGTATCTTTGCAGAGATTTGTTACGCCATAACTGAATCAGTGGTATCAATTTGACATTGACAAATTTAATAGACGCACATGGTGCATGTTACAAGAGGCGTGGTTCGAACAGTGCATGTTCCAGAACAATCGAGTATTTAAATAATGGATTAATGAACTAAACCCATTTAACAAGGTGTCTATTTCCCCTCACCTTGAACATATATAACATTAACAGTACGTGGGGGCAGGGGCGTCAAGTCCTTTCTTAAAGTTTGAGGTCGCCTCAAATATATAGATATAGTTCATTTGAAAACTACCTAGCTTCTTAGAACAGAAACATACTACAATTCTTACATGTCTTGTATATCTCTTTCATATGCGGCTTGTCTCTTCTTAAATCGTAACAAACCTTTGGTTTTCAAATGAACTAAAACCATAAAATTTAAATTGAATTTCATCATGAAATTTTCATGGTTATATTAATATTATGTAATTCATTTTAAAACTACCTACCTTGAAAACGCAAAATTAAAACCAATCAGAACTCGTGTTGTGTCCCCCTAACCAAATATCATATCTTTCAGGAAGGACTGAATCCGATTCATATTGCAGCGTGTAATGGGGACCTTCAGATGGTTGAACTACTGTTAGAGGCCGGAGCAGATCCCATGACGCGAACAGATAAGGTGCTTTGATTAATACACTTTAGAATCTAACTTAAAAGTAGAACTTTAAGAAAAGTCCGCATGCCATTGCCTCCTCCATTGGCCTCCCTGCTCTATTAAAACTTTAACTCCCCTCCTTGTTCCAGGGTTGAACACCACTTCACTAACCCCTTGGTTACGAAGTCACCCCTAATATTGCGTATAGGGGTGACAATACCGCTTGCCGAAAAATGGCAATTTTCAAGACCTTCAAAAGTTATCGAAAACTGGTCTAAAACCAATCTAAAACGTATGGCACTAGTTTGTATATAGTAACCAGGACCTGCATTTTACAGAAAGTAACAGTCCGACTACAGATACGCACATGTTTAACAACACCGGTGTAACACGTACTACCATATATGGTCATAAAATTCCAATCTTTAGGATCAACTACACACACACGTTAGTATGGCTGAGCACTGCTCAATGAGCAGTTTGAATTTCTTTTGAGTCCGATAACCGATCCAAACTCCTGAAAGCCTGCCACCGAATTGGACCGTTTGTAGCCAACTCAAATTCTCTAAATCTAATACCCCCACCATACAGGTTGTACCACGTCTAGAGAAAGTACCACCCGAGGCGGGGGAAGAATCCAGCACTGTACCACTATAGTACCACCACCCCGTAGAAGCTCTAGTAAAAGGATCAGACACGCCTCCATTCTACCCAGTATTCCCACCACTGGGAACCACCAGAATGCAGTGGGATCAGAGTATGGAACTCACACTGTGGGTGAAGTGATAACAAGAGAGATAAAAGACGAGTTAGCAGATGGAGGACCGGTGATTTTGTCGATGAACAGATTCAAGGACTTTGTGTGTTCGTTTCATCCCACGCTCTCCACAACGGGACCGGTGTGAGTTGGCACGGAGAGAACATATGGCTATGGGCCGAGAACAATTAGTTACACCAGCTGGCTATCAGGGATCTTAGTGAGATTGGAGAGCCGATAACATGCAGTTACACCAAGGACGGCTTGTTGTATTGCTCGACCCTGTTTTACAAATGTAAAGGCTGAGAGTACACCAGGGACATGGCTTGGTGGGATTGGAGAAATAAATGTACTTTGGGTTGGAATATTCATGGTTGTGCAAATCGTTGTACTTGTACAAATTGAGTATAGAAGTAGTACATACTTGCAGTACAAGTACGTACTCAATTCTGTATTCATGGATAGGATATTGAGCCATTTTGCGGGTACAGCTCATTGCTCACCGAGAATTAACCGCATCCAGACATTATAGCAAGCACACTCAGGAGAGTGTGTAGAAGTGACGGACAAAGATCTAAAGAGCGTTATCTAGTTGTTTCGGTAACTATATAATTATGTAAAAGTATTACAACTTTAAAATATGTCAAATATATCATATCAACTCTTTTGACCTTTGTCCATCCATGACACGCACCGCCCATCTTCCACACCGAGCTGACAGTATCACTTTCTCACTCAGCTCCCAACACTTTCTCACTTTCTCTCAGTCGATATATTGTCCCTTCATAAAAACATCTGAACACAGTCTCTCTATACCCGTGGTGTATTAGGGATCTCTACCCATGATTTTAACGTTTTCCCCCATGGTCTCACCACGCACGGTTTAAACAAAACAAGAGAGACATTTGTCTCTACCCGGTGAATCCCTTACTACACCACAACGTGAAGGGTTGCCTCTACCCGGTAAATCCCTTACTGCACCACAATTTGAAGGTCCGGTCGTAGCTAGCTGTCACTATATACTTCCTATCCCAACTACAATCTACACACATCACTTTGTTGTCGTGTCCTGTCAGGTTTTTGAGCGGCATCCAGCCCTTGTGAGACCACACCTGATGGGAGAGAGGGAGGGGTGAGAAAGGAGTGAGAATAGGGAGGGGAATCCGGGGGTGGGGTAGTCAAATGGGGTGATCTAACTTTGAGGGATGATGAAACTGTCATCAGATTTGGTTACGAAGTCACCCCTAATATTGCATATAGGGGTGACAATACCGCTGGCCGAAAAATGGCCCTTTTCAAGACCTTCTCATAAAAAGTTATCGAAAACTGGTCTAAAACCATTCTAAAACGTATGGCACTAGTTTGTAAAGTAACCAGGCCCTGCATTTTACAGAAAGTAACGGTCTGACTACACATACGCACATGTTTCACAACAACGGTGTAACACGTACTACCATATATGGTCATAAAATTCCAATCTTTACGAATTTTTTCTGACTAGCCTATAGCTTAGTTATGAATGAAACCACCTCTAATACCTTTGGAATAGCATTTTACACATTCCTGAAGCTTTTTGTAACCAAATTCCAGCATCTTCATGGTTTTCCAAAAACAAAAACAGTGTTAATGGCCAAAATATCAAAAAATTCGGGTATGTAATGGTAGCTCAGACAATTTCCTCGGTATGTTCAAAAAATTAGAACTTTCTGTTTTGTAGTTTGGACACAGGAATTTTTTCCCCGCTGTACAAGCGATATTATTACCCCTACGTGCTCGCGCCCAACGGGGCGCTCGCGTGATGGGGTAATTTCATTACCAAACTAACCCCTCCTCTTCCTCTCAGGGTCGAACACCACTTCACTAACACCCCTTCCTCTCAGGGCCGAACACCACTTCAATAACCCCCACCTCTTCCTCTACAGCTACTTATTCCCCTTCTCCTTTTTTCAGGGTCGAACACCACTCCACTACGCCGCCATCTCCGGCAGTATACCGGTAATGGAGGTGTTGTTAGCGAGGGGTAACAGTGTTAACAACCTAGACGTTAACGGCCAGTCGCCAAGGAATGTTGCTTTTGTGAAAGACGCTGTGGAGTTTCTGGAGCGACTTGAAGAGGAAAACAAAGGTGAGTGTTGTAGGACTGGGTCAGCTATTAATATAAATATAATTACTGATGGGGGAGGTTCTCCCAAACCTTTTTTGGTTTTTGAGATGTTAGTCACGTTTGAGAATCAAACCGGGGTCTGGCATTCCTAGCTCGACCCTCTAATGTAAATGAAGGTTAGAACAGCTCTGTCGCCCCCAGATTGATATACTGACAGGTCACGTCTCAACTAACCTCTAATCTAACACAATCCCACGCAGTTTCAGATGCAGATCAAGAGGACGACTCGATGCCGACGGACCCTCCCACCGACCCTCCCTCCGAAGATCTCTGTTGAACGTGATGTGATGTCATATATATTTCTCAAATAGCCGTGTCTGTGGGCAAATTGTGTGTGGACGCTACATATCAGAGAGATCTGAATTGACACTCCATAATTGTGAAATTTCTGTTATATTGCACTTTTGTCTGGCGGCGCCGATGCGATCTGAGTGCACTGTTTGAGAATCAAAAGAGGGTCTGATGCCGCCAGACAGACGTATTTTGGATTGGAGAGTTTAGGTTAGTTTTAGTCATCTGTTTTTTACAAATTTGAGAGAAGTCCTCTTTTTTGTCACCGTAAAAACTTGCCAATGGCGGTGCATTATGAAGCTAAAATATTTTAAATGTTTCAATCCATTATATTATATAAGTTTTTCATTTCAAGCTCAAAGAAGGCTTCAATCTCTCTCGTTCGTATGTGTAATAATGCAGTGTCAACTGTGTAATGTTGTTTGTTTTATGTTTTACATCCTGGATATCTGAGTATTAATTTGGGCACGTCGCGCCCCTCATAGTCATGTTCGCGCGCCCGTAGGGCGATCCCCTACGGCGCTTGCCCACTACGAGTACGTGGGCAAAGTATTAATTCACTTGTCAACTTGGAAATCATATTGGAAACGGAGTAGATGGATGAGAACTAGAAATCGTACGGCTCATTTGGTATCCCGCTCGAGAAACCAAACGGGTCTTATCTATGTTCTGTCCTGTCAGAGCATTGCCCTGACCCTATTATCATGTTTCTTTCAAATGATACAGATAACCACGGCCTTGGTGACATAGACACCTGGTGTACGTATCTATGTCACCACGACCAATGCTCTGACAACAGTTCTTGCACGCTCCGAGAGAATTGATAATATAGACGGCGCCAGACGGCCTGGCGGGTTCTCTCTGGCGTAGCATCTCCGATCTGGCTCTGACTGAAACTCAGAGCCTGACCCTACCCCGGTCATGGTGTATTATAACCTATATCAATATGGCGGCGCCATACCCCATTTGATCCTCACAGTGCGCTCAGATCGGGTCGGCGGCGCCAGACAGATTATAACGGGGTAACAACTTTGTGGGGGGACGCGTCACGTTATACTTTACTTTTGACTGTGACCTCCCCCGGGATATGTCACGCATTTGGCCTGACCCTATTCTCAGCTGTCTGGCGCAGCCGACCCGATCTGAGCGCATTGAGAATCAAATGGGGTATGGCGCCGCCATACAGATTCTCAGAGTGCAGGAGAACTTTGATCAGAGCATTGGCCCCGGTCTAACAAATAGAAACTCGGTGGTTTACATGTAATAGAAACAAGATCAAGTTGTATATAGAGCACACACTGAACCAGCCACGCAACACATTAATCAGCTCATCTTCCCTTAATAATAATAAACCCGGTTGTGTGATTGAGAGGATGGGAGAGAGGAAGAGAAAGAAGGATAGAGGGATGGGAGAGAGAGAGAGAGAGAGAGAGAGAGAGAGACAGTGAGATAGACTGAGAAGTGAGAGGGTAGAAAAGGGGACGGAATAAAGAATATAATATGACTGATACCTCCGGTAAAATTCTCAAGTGTGATACACACAATATATCAATCACTCTCACGCTCAATACATCATATTATCATACTGCACCGCATTTTTACTTGTTGTTTTACTTTTACATTAATATATTAAACATATTCATAACCCATCGCCAAAGTATATATTATATAAGTAAAAAAAGATAATTACCACCCTTCATCTCTCTCCCTCTCTTTCTCTTGATTCACATTCTTTATGTCCAATTAAGGAATAATAATGAATAATAGCACTATAGTGCCCGACAAGAGAGAAAGAAAGCCACAATACTACATTTATGTGGAAATCATAATATATTGAGTATTGACAATATTTTAGGGGGTGAAACACTTTCTCACACATGCGGGGTTTGTAAAACAATCACTTTATTAGATGATACTATCTATCTCAGACTAAAAACATATCGGGGAGGCGGTGTTTAAACAGTGTTTATATCTGTATTGTCCCATTATATATATAAAGGAGTATTATATCCTTGGGGAGGGGGCCAGGAGAATGGTTGAGTAGTAGGGAGGTGTACAAAACAAGGAGACCGTGTGTCATACATAAATCTGAAGTTAAAATTCCTGAAAATAGAGAGAGTGGTGTAAGTTTGGAAGAAGTAGAACTGGAAACCCTGACAGAATCTAACACAACCCAATAGAGCATCCTAAGTTCCTCCCCTTTCTTTGAAACCCGGGCTACGTGGCAACTGCGACCCCTTATTCAACCCACCTAGTATATTTCACGGGGGGTGGGATATCAGTCAGGCCGATCGTTGAGATGCTCCTGCAGAACGTCAGGGGGAGATCCGGGGTCAGCAGCTACCTGCCTCGCCAACACCATCCCATCCATCTGGGCTTGTTGCTGGGCCGCTCTGTGAGGAGGAGAGGGGGTTTAGTATAATAGTGGGGTGTGAGGAGGGGGTTTTAGTTAGTAGTTAGTTGGGGTGTGAGGAGGGGTTGTGTGGGCTTATTGCTGGGCCGCTCTCGGAGGAGCGGTTGTAGTTGTTCTGGGCCGCTCTGCGAGGAGCGGGGAGGGGGGTAGTAGTGGTGGTGGGGGTGTGAGGTGGCAGATTGGCAGTATGAAATATGAATGATCTGTTTACCTGCTTTGTTGTTCACATTTGTTCATGTGCTGAGGCCAGTGCCCCTTCTGGCATTGGTAACCACAGTAACTGGTGTTCCAACAACAGTGGTACATAGCGGGACCGCTACAATTAGCACACTGAAATATTAGGACATGTGTTAGAACAACAGTAGTAAATGTTGGAACATGTTAGAAGAACATGTTAGAAGAATAGTCCGAACAACACAAGTCAGAAACGTTAGAACACAAACGGTGTTAGAACACAAACGGTTTTCGAATACGGTTTGCAAGGACCTACCCATTGGCTTTTCTTAGTATCAGCTATCGCTTTTTCTTTCTCGGCGTTTAGTTGTGTCCTCAGTTCTTCCAGTGCCTTCTCCTTCTCCCCCTCCAGTTGCAATCTCTGCTCCTCTAGAGATATTGCCAAATCTTCCTCGTATCGTCCCTAGGAAGTTGTGAAGTTCAGGACTTGGTCAATAGTTAACTATAATTGGTTAATCATTAACAACAAAGCTATCTGGCTACTGGACGCAGGAGAGCCGAGAGGTAGCTAGCTACCAAACGGTGGGGAATTTACTTTACTTTAAAGAAAGTACAGCACTTACATCTCTTTTGTACTCTAACTTGAAAGATTCCTTCTCGACCTCTGCAGCAATTTTAGCGAGTTCCACGGCTTTCTCTGCTTCCACTTTGTATTTTGCTTTGGTCTCCTCAACTAGCTCTTCTACAATACCAGATATTGCATCCGCTATCTGAGAGGGAGGGGTGGAGCTGGTCTAGAGGTAGAAGGAGCTGTAGCCTGTATTAATTCGTTGTGAAGGGGTGGAGTTATATCTCTCTCTTGTGCTATCAGACCTGGTCTAGAAACACTTTTAAAATAGGAAGTAAGCCTATTTAAGTAGCCCTAACCATTTTAATGCCGAAGTGCAACATGTGTCTCTATCTATACAACTCCCAGTACTTACCCTGTTTGAGTATTTCCAGCTGCTGACTCCGTTGGATGTTATATTGAACACTCTGTCCACTATTGTGCCACTTAGAGAACTGGAGCCGTACCTGCGAGAGGAACTGATGTTGGAGTGAGGGCATTGCAGCTTAACATAAAGCAGAGGAAGATTAGGGGAAGGGGGGGTGTGAGGCGGTGCTTGTGGGCTTGTTGCTGGGCCGCTCTGTGAGATGAGGAGGGCGTTAGAAGTGGTGCAGTGGCAGGGAAAAACTGATTGAGGAATGATCTTTACCATCTGTTTACCTGCTTTGTTGTTCACATTTGTTCATGTGCTGAGGCCAGTGCCCCTTCTGGCATTGGTAACCACAGTAACTGGTGTTCCAACAACAGTGGTACATAGCGGGACCGCTACAATTAGCACACTGAAATATTAGGACATGTGTTAGAAGAACAGTAGTACATGTTAGAACATGTTAGAAGAACATGTTAGAAGAATAGTCCGAACAACACAAGTCAGAAACGTTAGAACACAAACGGTGTTAGAACACAAACGGTTTTCGAATACGGTTTGCAAGGACCTACCCATTGGCTTTTCTTAGTATCAGCTATCGCTTTTTCTTTCTCGGCGTTTAGTTGTGTCCTCAGTTCTTCCAGTGCCTTGAGGAAGAGGGGGAGGTCAACGTTAGAGACGAGGAGATCTCTATAACGGTAATCTTCCTCGTATCGTCCCTAGGAAGTTGTGAAGTTCAGGACTTGGTCAATAGTTAACTATAATTGGTTAATCATTAACAACAAAGCTATCTGGCTACTGGACGCAGGAGAGCCGAGAGGTAGCTAGCTACCAAACGGTGGGGAATTTACTTTACTTTAAAGAAAGTACAGCACTTACATCTCTTTTGTACTCTAACTTGAAACTAAGGAAGAGCTGGAGACGTCGTTAAAATCGCTCAAGGTGCCGAAAGAGTGCTTCCACTTTGTATTTTGCCTTGGTCTCCTCAACTAGCTCTTCCACAATACCAGATATTGCATCCGCTATCTGAGAGGGAGGGGTGGAGCTGGTCTAGAGGTAGAAGGAGCTGTAGCCTGTATTAATTCGTTGTGAAGGGGTGGAGTTATATCTCTCTCTTGTGCTATCAGACCTGGTCTAGAAACACTTTTAAAATAGGAAGTAAGCCTATTTAAGTAGCCCTAACCATTTTAATGCCGAAGTGCAACATGTGTCTCTATCTATACAACTCCCAGTACTTACCCTGTTTGAGTATTTCCAGCTGCTGACTCCGTTGGATGTTATATTGAACACTCTGTCCACTATTGTGCCACTTAGAGAACTGGAGCCGTACCTGCGAGAGGAACTGATGTTGGAGTGAGGGCATTGCAGCTTAACATAAAGCAGAGGAAGATTAGGGGAAGAGAGGAAGGGCGCAACGTGGTAGCTAAACATGTGGTAAAGCAGTGGGAGAAATAGAAGCATATTGGCACGGGGATGTTCCAATAAGACGGGGGAGTAGGAAGGGGCTAAAGGAGCAAGGAAAGGGAAGACAGCTTAGCTCACGAAGAAACAGATAGCGATAAAGATACATTGTTTACACTTACGTTGATGACTTCTTCAGAACACTTTTCTGTTTGATCCTCACTCTCTCCTCCGCTGCACCACTCTCCCCACTTGTCTTAGCTCCCTCTGTCTTCCTCCTCTTGCCACTGTGAGAGGTAGCCAGCTCCCCTCCACCCCCACCGCCACTAGCTGTAGTTGACATCTTCAACTCACTGTCCTCAAATTTAAAGGCATTGTTCATTCGATCATCTCGGAGGAAACTGTTACTGGCTATCTTTAGTTTAGGTGCTTTGGCCATCTCCCCTCCTGCTCCTCCTCCCCCACCGCTGTTGCCCTTCCCCCGATCTTTCTTTTTCTTCTTCTGTGTTAGAAGAACAGTAGTACATGTTAGAACATGTTAGAAGAACATGTTAGAAGAATAGTCCGAACAACACAAGTCAGAAATGTTAGAACACAAACGGTGTTAGAACACAAACGGTTTTCGAATACGGTTTGCAAGGACCTACCCATTGGCTTTTCTTAGTATCAGCTATCGCTTTTTCTTTCTCGGCGTTTAGTTGTGTCCTCAGTTCTTCCAGTGCCTTCTCCTTCTCCCCCTCCAGTTGCAATCTCTGCTCCTCTAGAGATATTGCCAGGTCCTCCTCGTATCGTCCCTATAAGGGAGATTTAGTAGTTCAGGACTTGGTCAATAATTAACTACAAAGCTAGGGCGCGGGAGACAGATGCTGGAGGGGTAGCTAGCTACCAAATGGAATTTAGAGCATCATCTACTTTAAACAAAGCACTTACATCTCGTTTGTACTCTAACTTGAAGGATTCCTTCTCGACCTCTGCAGCAATTTTAGCGAGTTCCACGGCTTTCTCTGCTTCCACTTTGTATTTTGCTTTGGTCTCCTCAACTAGCTCTTCTACAATACCAGATATTGCATCCGCTATCTGAGAGGGAGGGGTGGAGCTGGTCTAGAGGTAGAAGGAGCTGTAGCCTGTATTAATTCGTTGTGAAGGGGTGGAGTTATATCTCTCTCTTGTGCTATCAGACCTGGTCTAGAAACACTTTTAAAATAGGAAGTAAGCCTATTTAAGTAGCCCTAACCATTTTAATGCCGAAGTGCAACATGTGTCTCTATCTATACAACTCCCAGTACTTACCCTGTTTGAGTATTTCCAGCTGCTGACTCCGTTGGATGTTATATTGAACACTCTGTCCACTATTGTGCCACTTAGAGAACTGGAGCCGTACCTGCGAGAGGAACTGATGTTGGAGTGAGGGCATTGCAGCTTAACATAAAGCAGAGGAAGATTAGGGGAAGAGAGGAAGGGCGCAACGTGGTAGCTAAACATGTGGTAAAGCAGTGGGAGAAATAGAAGCATATTGGCACGGGGATGTTCCAATAAGACGGGGGAGTAGGAAGGGGCTAAAGGAGCAAGGAAAGGGAAGACAGCTTAGCTCACGAAGAAACAGATAGCGATAAAGATACATTGTTTACACTTACGTTGATGACTTCTTCAGAACACTTTTCTGTTTGATCCTCACTCTCTCCTCCGCTGCACCACTCTCCCCACTTGTCTTAGCTCCCTCTGTCTTCCTCCTCTTGCCACTGTGAGAGGTAGCCAGCTCCCCTCCACCCCCACCGCCACTAGCTGTAGTTGACATCTTCAACTCACTGTCCTCAAATTTAAAGGCATTGTTCATTCGATCATCTCGGAGGAAACTGTTACTGGCTATCTTTAGTTTAGGTGCTTTGGCCATCTCCCCTCCTGCTCCTCCTCCCCCACCGCTGTTGCCCTTCCCCCGATCTTTCTTTTTCTTCTTCCCCTCTGTCATTGGAGGGATCATCATATCGTCATCGTCATCATCATCCCTCTCTTCTTTCAACTAGAGGGGGAGGGAGGGAGGGAGTTAGAACTTAGCTTAGAGGGGTGTGTAGAATAAGATGACGTAATCCAGAGTAGTTTGTGTCAATACTCAATTCTTACCTTAGTAAACATGCACACACATTGAGCGAGCTACTACTTATTCTTACCTTGCTCATATCAATGGGCCACCTGCCTGCCCTCTTCAAATTCTCTACATATTTGTTCATTTCCTCCTCAGCTTGCTGCCTATTAGCCTCTTTATTCCTGTTCCCTGCAGGAGGCTCCTCACCAATTGCCAGGGTATTGCTCTCATGGACCCAGGCCCTCTCGTGCTGACCAAAAAACTGGACGTTCATTTGGGGGCCCTTTCGTTGGAGGACCTTGGCGGGCCAGAACGGGAACCCACGGAGTTTCGCCCACACCAACCTGTGTGTCTTTTTCTGAGGGGAGAGATTAGGAGTCAACTAGAAGATAAGGCTCTCTTTGTAATTAATAAGAAAACTAATTTAATGCGAGGGAGAGGAAGAGGGGGGATTACTCACACAAAGTTTGATGAACCAGTCCTTCTCGGCTATAGATGAGTTGAGGTAACAATCAGGACACATGTCTATCTCACCCATCTCGTGCTTGCACACATTGTAGACAGTCCTGGCCAGAGCTGTCAACTTGCTCTTACCTAGCGGAGGAGAAGGGGGTTAATACCAGGAACCGACCGAAACAAGTAAACAACCAATTAAGAGGTCACGTGACTGGTTATCAGCCAATCAGGAACCAGTATTTCCTGATTTGGTCCTGTTTATATAATTGGGATTGAATCCAGTGTAGGTATGAAAATGGTCTGGAGAATACATACATTATCCGTTTAGTTATTACTACTGAAAATAGTTTGGAGTCCTTGGGTGTAAAATGCAACATAGATTTAAAGAGCAGTGGTTACCGACCTCCCTTTGACAAATTTCCTATTAAGGTTTAATCCATCCATAAATCAGGGGATGTATGTGACAGGGGGGGGGGCTTGATTCAGAAATAGGGAGCGAGACAAACTAGGGGATGTAGTTTCGATGGCTTTACAAATATAGTGTACATTGTAAAATAAAGGGAGACAAAATTAGCAGGGAAAAACTAAATCGCATCTAATTTAACAACTTAATTTCAATTCAGAGTTCTATCTATATTTTATCTGATTCAACAACTAAATCGTTTAAAACTCCGTACCTCCGTTGAAGATGATGCAGTTGTGTAAGATCCACCTACATTCATCCAGTAACTGATGGGTACACGACCACAAACCTGCTTTAGCTTTCTGCCGGAGGGTACCTGATAATAGAGTTTTGTTAGTAATGAGACAAATATTAGACCCAGGAATTCGATAAACAACTACCAAGTACAACTGACCGGCGACCACAACACCCCTAACCCCTCTTACCAAGGTCCATTGGGTAGTGAACGAATGCAAAGTAGTTAGGAGCCACCTCTAGTGTTACAGGCTGCTGGAAGGCTTCAGTATCTTTGCTACACATCCTATCAATGGCGTGAGGTAGCATCTTAGCGAGGTTCACCCGGCAACACTTCGCCTTATCTCCCTGTTTCTTACATTCATCAACGTGCTGAGGGGGAGAGAATCTAGGAATACACAAACGGGGCAACAGATTAAAATACAAACTAGACCTTACAAGAAATAAAACTCCCAGAACAGGTTCCTAGCACATGAAAGACTACACTTTTTAGACCAATATACCCACTAGCAGGAACCGACCGAAACAAGTAAACAACCGATCATAACTCGTTATTTAGGTCACGTGACTGGTTATCGGCCAATCAGGTACCAGTATTTAGGTCACGTGACTGGTTATCGGCCAATCAGGTACCAGTATTTACTGAAAGTAACCTACCTGACAGCAGGGGCACACCCAATCATCATCGGGTTCATCTGTGAGGGCAACACATTTCATGTGGAACACCCTGGGACACCTCTCACAGCATAGCATCTTCCCCGTGTGATGGCATTCCCAACAGTAACTGTCATTCTTCATCTTCTTATCCTGTGGGGGACAGGGATAAAGCAGAGGAAGATTAGGGGAAGAGAGGAAGGGCGCAACGTGGTAGCTAAACATGTGGTAAAGCAGTGGGAGAAATAGAAGCATATTGGCACGGGGATGTTCCAATAAGACGGGGGAGTAGGAAGGGGCTAAAGGAGCAAGGAAAGGGAAGACAGCTTAGCTCACGAAGAAACAGATAGCGATAAAGATACATTGTTTACACTTACGTTGATGACTTCTTCAGAACACTTTTCTGTTTGATCCTCACTCTCTCCTCCGCTGCACCACTCTCCCCACTTGTCTTAGCTCCCTCTGTCTTCCTCCTCTTGCCACTGTGAGAGGTAGCCAGCTCCCCTCCACCCCCACCGCCACTAGCTGTAGTTGACATCTTCAACTCACTGTCCTCAAATTTAAAGGCATTGTTCATTCGATCATCTCGGAGGAAACTGTTACTGGCTATCTTTAGTTTAGGTGCTTTGGCCATCTCCCCTCCTGCTCCTCCTCCCCCACCGCTGTTGCCCTTCCCCCGATCTTTCTTTTTCTTCTTCCCCTCTGTCATTGGAGGGATCATCATATCGTCATCGTCATCATCATCCCTCTCTTCTTTCAACTAGAGGGGGAGGGAGGGAGGGAGTTAGAACTTAGCTTAGAGGGGTGTGTAGAATAAGATGACGTAATCCAGAGTAGTTTGTGTCAATACTCAATTCTTACCTTAGTAAACATGCACACACATTGAGCGAGCTACTACTTATTCTTACCTTGCTCATATCAATGGGCCACCTGCCTGCCCTCTTCAAATTCTCTACATATTTGTTCATTTCCTCCTCAGCTTGCTGCCTATTGGCCTCTTTATTCCTGTTCCCTGCAGGAGGCTCCTCACCAATTGCCAGGGTATTGCTCTCATGGACCCAGGCCCTCTCGTGCTGACCAAAAAACTGGACGTTCATTTGGGGGCCCTTTCGTTGGAGGACCTTGGCGGGCCAGAACGGGAACCCACGGAGTTTCGCCCACACCAACCTGTGTGTCTTTTTCTGAGGGGAGAGATTAGGAGTCAACTAGAAGATAAGGCTCTCTTTGTAATTAATAAGAAAACTAATTTAATGCGAGGGAGAGGAAGAGGGGGGATTACTCACACAAAGTTTGATGAACCAGTCCTTCTCGGCTATAGATGAGTTGAGGTAACAATCAGGACACATGTCTATCTCACCCATCTCGTGCTTGCACACATTGTAGACAGTCCTGGCCAGAGCTGTCAACTTGCTCTTACCTAGCGGAGGAGAAGGGGGTTAATACCAGGAACCGACCGAAACAAGTAAACAACCAATTAAGAGGTCACGTGACTGGTTATCAGCCAATCAGGAACCAGTATTTCCTGATTTGGTCCTGTTTATATAATTGGGATTGAATCCAGTGTAGGTATGAAAATGGTCTGGAGAATACATACATTATCCGTTTAGTTATTACTACTGAAAATAGTTTGGAGTCCTTGGGTGTAAAATGCAACATACATTTAAAGAGCAGTGGTTACCGATCTCCCTTTGACAAATTTCCTATTAAGGTTTAATCCATCCATAAATCAGGGGATGTATGTGACAGGGGGGGGGGCTTGATTCAGAAATAGGGAGCGAGACAAACTAGGGGATGTAGTTTCGATGGCTTTACAAATATATAGTGTACATTGTAAAATAAAGGGAGACAAAATTAGCAGGGAAAAACTAAATCGCATCTAATTTAACAACTTAATCTAAATTCAGAGTTCTATCTATATTTTATCTGATTCAACAACTAAATCGTTAAAAACTCCGTACCTCCGTTGAAGATGATGCAGTTGTGTAAGATCCACCTACATTCATCCAGTAACTGATGGGTACACGACCACAAACCTGCTTTAGCTTTCTGCCGGAGGGTACCTGATAA
The DNA here is from genome assembly GCA_000695325.1 of Pleurobrachia bachei. NCBI lineage: Eukaryota > Metazoa > Ctenophora > Tentaculata > Cydippida > Pleurobrachiidae > Pleurobrachia > Pleurobrachia bachei. The sequence goes on along the minus strand of AVPN01001263.1, from coordinate 1,155 downwards.
TAGATTTTTGTTAGTAATGAGACAAATGATGGTCCCAGGAATTCGATAAACAACTACCAAGTACAACTGACCGGCGACCACAACACCCCTAACCCCTCTTACCAAGGTCCATTGGGTAGTGAACGAATGCAAAGTAGTTAGGAGCCACCTCTAGGGTAACAGGCTGCTGGAAGGCTTCAGTATCCTTGCTACACATCCTATCAATAGCGTGAGGTAGCATCTTGGCGAGGTTCACCCTGCAACACTTCGCCTTATCTCCCTGTTTCTTACATTCATCAACGTGCTGAGGGGGAGAGAATCTAGGAATACACAAACGGGGTAACAGATTAAAATACAAACCAGACCTTACAAGAAACAAAACTCCAAGAACAGACTGAGGTTCCTAGCACATGAAAGACTACACTTTTTTGACCACTATACCCACTAGCAGGAACCGACCGAAACAAGTAAACAACCGATCATAACTCGTTAAAATCCAGTGCACTGACCAATAGCCGGTTAGTCCCTGGTCAATTTACTGAAAGTAACCTACCTGACAGCAGGGGCACACCCAATCATCATCGGGTTCATCTGTTCAGTGCCACACACTTCATGTGAAACACCCTGGGGCACCTCTCACAGCATAGCATCTTCCCCGTGTGATGGCACTCCCAACAGTAACTGTCATTCTTCATCTTCTTATCCTGTGGGGGACAGGGGTGTTAGAGTGGTGGTTAGGGGAGGAGTGTTAGAGGGGTGATTAGGGGAGGTGGATCGGGAGATGTTGGGTGGGAGAGACTCTGAACTGTGTCATTGAAAAGGCAGGGGGTTGACTTGGCTTAGCGACACATTTAGGTCTGCTGAAAAGTTGTCGGGAAAACAGGCAGCTACAGGGTTGGAAATATAAATAGGGGGATAAAAATACTGAAAAGATTCAAATGTGGGACAGCAAGCTATCCAGAAAAGGACAAAATCTAAAAATAACTGGAGCTCTGGAAAATAATTGCATAACCAAAAGGATGGAAACTGGAACATCAATACGCAATTGCCGAGTAGAGATGAGGAGATAAACAAAAGGTTCAGCAATCGGAGGAGAAAGTGAATACTCGGATTCGGGGGAAAATGAAAAAAAGGAGAAAGTGCGGGAGAGAGAGAGAGAGAGAGAGAGAGAGAGAG
>AVPN01001261.1:14536-25951 GCA_000695325.1 Pleurobrachia bachei | reverse complement strand
CTCGCATTACTGATCCTCATAGCATGTGTCTCACTTCATCCGCAACTACATAGGGGAGAGGGGAGGGGATTTAGTATTTTGGTAAATGAGGGGATTTAGAGGGGGATTTAGTATTGGAGAAGGGTAGAGTATTTACTATTTAGTATTGGAGAATAGGAGAGAGGACGGATTTAGTATTGGAGAGAGGGGGATTTAGTATTGGAGGGGAGAGGGGGATTTAGTAATGGGGAAGAGGAGAGGATGGGATTTAGTATTGGAGATGGGGAGAGGAGGGTAATTTATTTGGGATGGGGAGTGGATGGGATTTAGTGGCGGCTAGGTGGGGAGGGGTAAAAGCGAGGGGACATTGTGAAAGAGATGTCGAGAAGTGGAGCAGGATAGAGTGAGTGAAGAATGAAAGGTAGCTGCATCAGCTCATGTACAATCCCGTTCTACGCTTTCTCCATCGACAATAAAAGATCACATACCACGCCTTTGTATTGTGTTCGAGACCATTCATGTACCACGCCTATGCTCTTGCCTAACAACTACACATATCGACAATAAAAGATCACATACCACGCCTTTGTATTGTGTTCGAGACCACTCATGTACCACGCCTATGCTCTTGCCTAACAACTACACAACTGTGATAAGGAGTTGCAACATAATAAGTTTCATAATCACAACACCACTGACCACATATATAATCACCACCCCATACAATTCCAAACTATAATTGATTTGCCAATACCGATACTTTCTCTTGCCAGATGTATGAGGACGGAGGCCGTGAACCGTTTCCCATTCATTAATGATTAATGAAAGTCAACACGTTCCCATTGTTTCAGTAATGTTTTGCCATTCACCACGAGACCAAACATGAACACCAAATTCCACGTGAAATTAGAGATCACCGCCTCATCAAAATGTAAGTAATAAATCCCAACTTGGGGAGTAAGTAATGTCAACGTGTAAAATACCAAATTACCGCACACCACCCCGATACCACATTCTTCTTCTTCTTCTTCATCAACGTGCAACTAATCGAATTAAAAGTGGGCAGCATGTTCTTTTATCTCTTCCAGGAGCGGCTTTTTTCAGAAGAATCCTGCACACTTTTCTGCAGATTAACCAGGTTGCAGTAACTAGTTTTGTTAATTTCAACTGTAACCGGTTATAACCGGTACCAGCATTATTCTTCTACATAATTTATGTTGCTGTAGCGAGTCACATGAACTGTGTGTGTGTGGTTCTGATAGTGCTTTGAAGGGAGTGGAGAGAGTACGTGACCATTTCAGTTTGTACGTGACCATGGGAATGTGTTGTGCAGTTAGCATTGAAAAAGGGAGGGGGGATAGGGCGATTGGGATAGGGTGCTTTAACAATGAGACACAAATTAGTTTTCAATATGTTGAATGCATCGGAAAACGAATAAATATGTTGAACAAGAAATACTGAGTATATTAATAACAATACAATAACTACACACGGGGAAACTAAAACCTAAATAATGTAAAATATGAAGAAAATGACATTCCAGTGTCTTATTATTATACTGATCTACATGCGTGTTATACAAAAAACTGTTTATGATTATTTTCAGAAAATTGTTCGACTGCAGCTGATTTCAAGTGTTTATTATTCCATACCCTCGCTCCACACATGTTGACCCCATCTCACCGTTAGCCGGACAATATTCTGCAGGTCATTAGCCCTGTTATTAGCAGCTTCCAGCACCTCAGCATGGTTAGGCACACTGGTCACCTTGACATCAGTAATACACTCATTAGTAATGAGACTGATACCCAGGACCTTGATCCCGCAATACCCCGCTACAACGGTCTCAGGGACAGTAGACATACCAACAGCGTCCGCCCCAATCACCTTGAACCAGTTTAGTTCAGCAGGGGACTCGTAGGTTGGCCCTGGACCGTTATCCGAGTGAGAGGACGTACTGAACGCATCCCATATACTAGCATGGAGTGGGTTCTTGAGGTTTAGGCCCGCTAAACCGATGTTAGGATATAGGGGACTCCGTAGCTCATCAGGAAGGGCTAGGTCTACTTTCATCTCGCATTACTGATCCTCATAGCATGTGTCTCACTTCATCCGCAACTACATAGGGGAGAGGGGAGGGGATTTAGTATTTTGGTAAATGAGGGGATTTAGAGGGGGATTTAGTATTGGAGAAGGGTAGGGTATTTAGTATTAGAGAATAGGAGAGAGGAGGGATTTAGTATTGGAGAGAGGGGGATTTAGTATTGGAGGGGAGAGGGGGATTTAGTAAAGGGGAAGGGGAGTGGAGGGGAATTTAGTAAGGGAGAAGGGAGAGGGGGATTTAGTATTGGATTTAGTATTGGAGAAGGGGAGAGAAGGGGAGGGGGTTTAGTATTGGAGAAGGGGGATTTAGTATTGGAGAAGAGGAGAGGATGGGATTTAGTATTGGAGATGGGGAGAGGAGGGTAATTTATTTGGGATGGGGAGTGGATGGGATTTAGTGGCGGCTAGGTGGGGAGGGGTAAAAGCGAGGGGACATTGTGAAAGAGATGTCGAGAAGTGGAGCAGGATAGAGTGAGTGAAGAATGAAAGGTAGCTGCATCAGCTCATGTACAATCCCGTTCTACGCTTTCTCCATCGACAATAAAAGATCACATACCACGCCTTTGTATTGTGTTCGAGACCATTCATGTACCACGCCTATGCTCTTGCCTAACAACTACACAACAACTGTGATAAGGAGTTGCAACATCATAAGTTTCATAATCACAACACCACTGACCACATATAATCACCACTCCATACAATTCCAAACTATAATTGATTTGCCAATACCGATACTTTCTCTTGCCAGATGTATGAGGACGGAGGCCGTGAACCGTTTCCCATTCATTAATGATTAATGAAAGTCAACACGTTCCCATTGTTTCAGTAATGTTTTGCCATTCACCACGAGACCAAACATGAACACCAAATTCCACGTGAAATTAGAGATCACCGCCTCATCAAAATCATTCATTATTTAGGGTTGAACCCCTCATTCATTACAGTTGCACATTTTACCGCACACCACCCCGATACCACATTCTTCTTCTTCTTCATCAACGTGCAACTAATCGAATTAAGAGTGGGCAGCATGTTGAATGTTCTCTTATCTCTTCCAGGAGCGGCTTTTTTCAGAAGAATCCTGCACACATTTCTGCAGATTAACCAGGTTGCAGTAACTAGTTTTGTTAAATTCAACTGTAACCGGTTATAACCGGTACCAGAATTATTCTTCTACATAATTTATGTTGCTGTAATGAGTCACATGAACTGTGTGTGTGGTTCTGATAGTGCTTTGAAGGGAGGGGAGAGAGTACGTGACCATTTCAGTTTGTACGTGACCATGGGAATGTGTTGTGAAGTTAGCATTGAACAAGGCGGGGGGGGGATAGGGCGATTGGGATGGGGTGTTTTAACAATGAGACACAAATTAGTTTTCAATATGTTGAATGCATCGGAAAACGAATAAATATGTTGAACAAGAAATACTGAGTATATTAATAACAATACAATAACTACACACGGGGAAAACTAAAACCTAAATAATGTAAAATATGACGAAAATGACATTCCAGTGTCTTATTATACTGATCTACATGCGTGTTATACAAAAAACTGTTTATGATTATTTTCAGAAAATTGTTCGACTGCAGCTGATTTCAAGTGTTTATTATTCCATACCCTCGCTCCACACATGTTGACCCCATCTCACCGTTAGCCGGACAATATTCTGCAGGTCATTAGCCCTGTTATTAGCAGCTTCCAGCACCTCAGCATGGTTAGGCACACTGGTCACCTTGACATCAGTAATACACTCATTAGTAATGAGACTGATACCCAGGACCTTGATACCACAATACCCCGCTACAACGGTCTCAGGAACAGTAGACATACCAACAGCATCAGCCCCAATCACCTTGAACCAGTTTAGTTCAGCAGGGGACTCGTAGGTTGGTCCAGCACACATGAGGTAGGTGCCCTGTCTGACACAAGACAACACACCTACGTCATCGGCGGCTTTTCTGAAGATCTCCTGGAGTTCCAAGTTGTAAATGTTGTTGGTGGGTGGGAATCGAGGTCCAAACCTCTCGTCATTAGGACCAATTAGGGGGTTGTTACCGGTCACACCCACAAGGTTGATGTGATCTGTGATCAACATGAGATCTCCTATCTTAAACTCAGGGTTCAGACCACCGGCAGCATTGGTAACAACTAGCGCCTTTACTCCCATCAACTTCATAATGAGTACAGGAGATGCCGTCTTCCAAATGGGATACCCCTCGTAGAAGTGGAAGCGGCCCTTCATACAGACACACTCGACTCCCTCTAGTTTCCCGAACACCAACTTCCCAGAGTGTCCCTTGACTGTGCTGACAGGGAACGGGCCTTACGAGAGTATTGAGTAGAGGAGACCCAGCCACTCCTATAGGCGCAATCCACCGAGCCCAGATCCGCAGATGATTCCCAGTTTGGGCCGCTGGGCTGTCCTTCCAAGGATGGATTGGGCTATTTCATCAATCTGCTCGTACGTGTACTTGTCCATTCTGAAATGGGGCTGTGTAACAGGCAGAGAGACAACAACTGATTAGTAAAGTGGGGGTTGGAGACAACAACTGAAACACTGAGCTGATGGGGAAAATGAGCTGGTCGAGGGAGAGAAATGGAGAGAGAAAGAAAGAGAGGGGCGGAAGCAAAAAGGAGCAGTGCAGCAGAGAGAAAGACAAACAAAGAGAGTAGGAGCGACTAGTGCAACGAAAAGGGATATATTGTGACAGAGAGAGAGAGAGAGAGGCGTTTCCTCCTACTCAACAGCCAGATGTAACTAGCCTTCTTTCTGATTGCTTGCTACAAATAACCGATGTGGTGAGTGGTGACGTGTTAATTAGGGTACGTGACGTGTGAATTATTGGGGAGGGATGTACCAGGTGTGTATCAATATTCGGGAGATATGTGTATCATGGGTCGACAGTGGTTTGGTAGGGGAAGGGGAGGTAATCAGGTTGGTGTCAGGGAGTCGGGAGAGAGAGTAAAACAAACATCTCTAATGAGAATGAAAAGAAGAGTACGGACCGGACGGCCCGACCATACGCCCTCTCCTCTCTCTCATAACATCATTATCATTGAATCACGCGTTATGTCTCGCGTACTAATGGTAATTCAAGGGTTCGGTTACACATACCATGACCCTCTCGTCATTAGGTCCAATTAGTGGGTTGTTACCGGTCACACCCACAAGGTTGATATGATCTGTGATCAACATTAGATCTCCAATCTTAAACTCAGGGTTCAGCCCACCGGCAGCATTGGTAACAACTAGCGCCTTTACTCCCATCAACTTCATAATGAGTACAGGGGAGGCCGTCTTCCAAATGGGATACCCCTCGTAGAAGTGGAAGCGGCCCTTCATACACACACACTCCACTCCCTCTAGTTTCCCAAACACCAACTTCCCAGAGTGGCCCTTGACTGTGCTGACAGGAAATCCCGGAATGCTCTCATAACTCATCTCCTCTGGGTCGGTGAGGATATCCGCCAATCCACCGAGCCCAGATCCGCAGATGATTCCCAGTTTGGGCCGCTGGGCTGTCCTTCCAAGGATGGATTGGGCTATTTCATCAATCTGCTCGTACGTGTACTTGTCCATTCTGAAATGGGGCTGTGTAACAGGCAGATATACAACAACTGATTAGTACAGTGGGGGTTGGAGACAACAACTGAACAACACTGAGCTGATGGGAAAAATGAGCTGATCGAGGGAGAGAAATGGAGAGAGAAAGAAAGAGAGGGGCGGAAGCAAATAGGAGCAGTGAGGAGAGAGAAAGACAAACAAAGATAGTAGCGGAGTCAAGTGCAACAAAAAGGGATATATTGTGACAGAGAGAGAGGCGTTTCCTGCTACTCAACAGCCAGATGTAACTAGCCTTATTTCTGATTGCTTGCTACAAATAACCGATGTGGTGAGTGGTGACGTGTTAATTAGGGTACGTGACGTGTGAATTATTGGGGAGGGATGTACCAGGTGTGTATCAATATTCGGGAGATATGTGTATCATGAGTCGACAGTGGTTTGGTAGGGGAAGGGGAGGTCATCAGGTTGGTGTCAGGGAGAGAGAGAGTAAAACAAACATCTCTAATGAGAATGAAAAGAGGAATACGACCGACCTGACGGCCCGGCCATACGCCCTCCCCCTCTCTCATAACATCATTATCATTGAATCACGCGTTATGTGTCTCGCGTACTAATGGTAATTCAAGGGTTCGGTTACACATACCATGACAGACCTGTTGTAGCCCCGGTGCAACATGTCAAACAACATAATTCAATATATCACTCCCTTTATCCTGGTTTTTAAAAGGGAAGCAATGTTCTTCTCCTCACAAATAATAACGTCTATTTACATTCTACATGCTACATACCTAGCAGTCTACCAAAACATAAACAGAAGTCCCAATCAAACATTTAATTAAAATTGTACACAAGAAATATCATGCCCCAATTATATAGTCTGATCCATTCATTAGTCCCCCTCATTCTGATCCAAACCAAGCCCTCCACTTGACAACGTAGTAAATCAGGAGAAAACATCCAAAACCGAACACTACCAGGTACAACGTGAATCGTTTGTTGCTCTTAGCCGCCATGATCTGCAGTCTCTTCATCGTGTTTCCCAGGAGTCCCTCCCCAAAATCAAACTCATTGTCCATACCATTGAGATATTTGTTCTGCTCCCCGACCTCAGTCCCTGCAGGAAGGGGGGTGTTAGTTAGGGTGATAGTTAGGCTAGGTGTTAGGGGTGTTAGTTTATAGAGCGAGCTGGATTATGTTGAAAAATGTGTGCAAACTGAACAGTGGTGCTATGATTTTGTGATGTATAAAAAGATTACGCCCAAACAAGTATAAATGCAAGATCATGCAGCTTTGAAAACATCAAACTACCAACCTATGTCAATGGTAAGGGATTTGAGGGCGGCTACTTTGCCCTGAAGTGATGATATAAGCTGGTCGTTCTCCCGTTCTATAATCTCACTGTTCTTGATATCGTTCATACTGCCGACTGGGGTGCGGCGCATGGTAGTGGCGCTATAATGAGGGAGAGAGGGGTTAGAGGGGTAGTGGCGCTACAATGAGGGGGAAACAGGTTAGAGAGAGAAAGGGAATATAAGCAGTATCTCTCTACAAGGTTAGGGAGATAATGGGGGAGGGAGGAGCTAGAGAGAAGGGGGGGGGGCATAATGCACAGAGAAAGGTTTTACTACAAAACGGGTAGACTTGATGGAAAGGAATATTGATGAAAAACAGTAAAACATATAAAATAAAATACATTTTAAAATGAGACCAACCTAGACAGTGTCTATTCACTCCGCGCCGTTCACTGTACGACCCCATCTCGCTCCATATCCATCACCTGTCCCTCACTGTAACCCAGCTCCCCCAATACCTCCCGGGTGTGCTGCCCTAACTCCGGTGGAGCCCTGTAACCGGCAGGATCTTCTCCCTTCCACCTGACTGGGTGTGCTACCATCCTCACCCCTCCCTCTTCCATCACCATCCCCTCAGAACCAGGCCCCTCAAATGCCTCTTTTACAGAGTTAGCCGGGGAGATAGAGAATGAGTAACCCTCGGATAACCTCACCCAGTACTCCGTCCCTTCCTCTTCAAACCTCTCAGTCAGATGCCCAATTAGGGCTGCTCTGTTCTCCACCCGCAGCTCATTGGTACTGAACATGGGGTTACTAGCAAGCCAGGGCCATCCCACCGCCTCGCTCAACTCCCAAAACTGCTGATCATTATTAGCAGCTACCACTATAAAACCATCAGAGGTCGTGAACCCTTGGTAGGGTACAATACTGGGGTGGGAGGAACCCCGGGGCTTCCCAACCAGCCCTGAATTGAGGTAGTTACTGGCTATGTTCACGAGACACCCTAGTTGGACACGATACATACTGATATCAAGGAACGTCCCATGGCCTCCGTTCCTCTCTCTATCAAACAGAGCTGCTGAAACAGAGCTGAGTAGGTAGAGACCAGCACAGATATCAGTAATGGCAACACCAACTTTAACAGGTTGGCCCTCCTCAGGCCCTGTGATACCCATAAGCCCTCCCTCCGCAGCTATTGTTAAATCATAAGCGCTTTTGTCCGGCCCGGTCTGGCCATAACCCGAGAGTGAGGCGTAGATGAGACGAGGGTTGACTTCCTTCAAAGAGGGGTAATCCAGTTTGTGTTTTGAGAGAGTCCCAGGTCTGCCGTTTTCAACAAAAACATCACTCATTTTGGCCAGTCTTGTAACAACCTCCCTGCCCCTCGGCGTGGTATAATTCACTGCGATACTCCGCTTATTACGGTTACACGATGCGAAGTAGTTGCTCAGGCTCGGGGTTATGAAGGGTGGACCCCAAGTTCGGGTATCGTCCCCGACACCTAACCGCTCAACTTTAATCACATCTGCACCAAGATCAGCCAGGTTTTGGGTGGCGAAGGGGGCAGCTAAGATACGGGACATATCAACCACTTTTATCCCTGATAGAGGCCCCGATGAGGAGGTGGTAGAGAGACAGCGAGCAAGTATGGCATTTCTCATACTACGAAAATATATCAGTCAATTTTGTGCAAAATAAATATCAAATAACAAAGCAAAGTTTATCGAGTGGTAGAAGATCGTGAGCTTGACGCTACAGCTGCCGGAATAGGTCTCGAAATAGAGGCTACAGTTGCCCCACTTAGTCTTGAACTAGATACTACAGCTGCCCCACTTGGTCTCGAAATAGACGCGGCCCCGCTTAGTCTTGAACTAGTCGCTGTAGCTGCTGCCCCAGTAGGTCTCGAAATAGACGCTACGGCTGCTGCAGCATTCGAACTTGCAGCACTAGAGGACCGTGCACCAGCCATCCCACCGCCTCGCTCAACTCCCAAAACTGCTGATCGTTGTTGGCAGCCACCACTATAAACCCATCAGAGGTTGTGAACCCCTGGTAGGGAACAATACTGGGGTGAGAGGAGCCCCGGGGTTTGCCAACCAGCCCTGAATTGAGGTAGTTACTAGCTATGTTCACAAGACACCCTAATTGGACACGATACATACTGATATCAAGGAACGTCCCATGGCCCCCGTTCCTCTCTCTATCAAACAGAGCTGCTGAAACAGAGCTGAGTAGGTAGAGACCAGCACAGATATCAGTAATGGCAACACCAACTTTAACAGGTTGGCCCTCCTCAGGCCCTGTGATACCCATAAGCCCTCCCTCCGCAGCTATTGTTAAATCATAAGCGCTTTTGTCCGGCCCGGTCTGGCCATAACCCGAGAGTGAGGCGTAGATGAGACGAGGGTTGACTTCCCTCAGAGAGGGGTAATCCAGTTTGTGTTTTGAGAGAGTCCCAGGTCTGCCGTTTTCAACAAAAACATCACTCATTTTGGCCAGTCTTGTAACAACCTCCCTGCCCCTAGGCGTGGTATAGTTCACTGCGATACTCCGTTTATTTCGGTTACACGATGCGAAGTAGTTGCTCAAGCTCGGTGTAATGAAGGGAGGACCCCAAGTTCTTGTATCGTCCCCGACACCTAACCGCTCAACTTTAATCACATCAGCACCAAGGTCTGCCAGGTTTTGAGTGGCGAAAGGGGCAGCCAAGATACGGGACATATCAACCACTTTTACCCCTGATAGAGGCCCCGAGGAGGAGGTGGTAGAGAGACAGCGGGCAAGTATGGCATTTCTCATACTACGAAAATATGTCAGTCAGTTTTGTGCAAAATAAATATTAAATAACAAAGCAAAGTTTATCGAGTGGTCGTAGATCGTGAGCTTGACTCTACAGTTGCCATTCTAGGTCTCGAATTAGACGCTGCTGCAGCCCCGCTTAGTCTTGAACTAGTCGCTGCAGATGCTGCCCCAGTAGGTCTCGAACTAGACGCTACGGCTGCTGCAGCATTCGAACTTGCAGCACTAGAGGACCGCGCATGCCTGCTCCTCCTGCAGCGGCCTGTTTCGCGGCATGCTCCGCCATGATTCTCTCCCTCTCCTCCCTCTTTTTACCCAGATACCGTGGCTCCCTTCTCTCCTGTTTTTTCGGGTGAATATATGTCTTCAGCTGATCTGCTATAGCCTTCTGCATATTGATCTCATCCGGAATGTGAACAAATCTAATCTGTTTCCCGTGAATGTGCATAGTCTCAAATTTCTGTTCCGGTTTGTACGGGATCTTGTAGGTGACCCACTTCATGTTAATGTTCATGGCTCCATCTACATGGGTCACTTCCCCAGTGATCTCTATCTCATTCCGCAGCTCTACAGTCGTAGAGTATGGGAGGTCGAGGAAGTTGTTCGTCGTATCACATGACCTTTTGTTGGCTCGTTCCCAGCCGGTTAAATTCTTGGAAAATATTTGATCTGCTTTCTTCCTTGACATGGTTGATGGTTCAATGGCTCATCCTGCAAGGGAGATACTTGATTAGCTGGGGGAGATAAACATTTGGGGTGAGGCCTGGGTTTGGGTAAAGCAGGGAAGGAATTAAACACAAATACTGATCGGTAAAAGAGTAATAAATTAGATTGAAAACTGTCAAATAACAGGCCACTGAGTAAAAAATGTGCTACCCTAAAAAATAACATCTCCTCATTTTCGTTTGCCACCCGGCTTGCCACCTTTCTTAAAACCTCCACCACCACCACCGTTCTTTCCTTTAAAACCGCCACCACCAGCACCACCACTCTTTCCTTTGAAACCACCACCACCACCCCCACCGCTCTTTCCTTTTCTCACATTACTTTTATCATGTTTATTTGATATTTAACCAACTGGGAAAATATAAATTTGCAACTATAATGGTTCCAACGTTACAGTTTCGTTTTTGTGAAGACTGACTAAACACCAATTGGAACTTTTAGCCAAATAAACTTTTAAGATACAAATATGGCTTCTCTTTGCTATCTATTGAATCAATGAATCATCACCCGAATCCCGAGTTGCGACTCCCTGAAGTTGAAATGAGTCATGACCAATTGCATTGCATCATATCTAAATTGACTCCATTGCAGCCTATTCTCGCTTCGCGAAGAATAGACTGCCGCTCCGTGGACAGCAAGAACTCACGTGCACGCGATTTTAGGCTTAATAAAGCACGTTTAGCGGCAAATCGCGCGCAACAGACCGATTTAGGAGACTTTTTATCTGACCTAGCACTACTCAAACGTCAATTACCGCCTCATTTCACATCTTGATGAATCGGCGGGTATTTTCCCATGCTCACAAGGCCATGACGATTCACCCAGTGCCCGCAGATTGTCCCAGGATCGAGTAGGAGCTTGCAGCTAGGTCTTTTATAATTGCTCATGTTTAGCGTCAACTTTGACCCACTATTCCTCAAATGCTGATACTCGCGGGTATTTTCC
>AVPN01001261.1:2935-14018 GCA_000695325.1 Pleurobrachia bachei | reverse complement strand
TCCTCCACCCTCCTCTTTCTCTCCTGTGGACAGAGCAGTCTTCTTGGCCTTGGTCACCCATTCCTTGTACCTTCCACTCTTATAACTCGCCTTCACTTTACTCCCATCTTCTGCCCTGACCGTCTTCTCATTACCATCCTTGTCCATCCTAACAAACTTCTTCTTTTTCTGGTCCCACTGCTGCTTTGCCTTCTGTTTCTTGATCATATCTATATCATCACCAGCCAAATCAAACGTTGCATCCTTCACATCCCGCTCGAATCCTAGACTCAGTGCCCTGTCCTCAGCGTCCTGATTACCGGGTCGAGTGTATGGAATGTAACCATCGTCCTTTGTGGGTGCCGGTTTCTCCACCTCAACAAAAACTGAACCCATCTCTCCCTCGGTCGCTTTGTCGGCGTCTGAAACTGCAGGGAGAGCCAGTTTTGGGACTTTGGCCGCTGATTTGAATTTCTCGTGGATCTCTCGTTTCCGTTTCATGATCCCTTGACACTCATTCTTGTCTGTTTTACTGATCTCAAAGATGGTAGTCCGACCCCTGTAAGTTCTCAACTGAGCTAGAACGGAGTCCCTCTCAACAAGGGAGGCGTCTGATGGAAATTGAGGGTGTGATGCGAGGACTGGGACCTCCTTGGCACGTGCAACAGACTCTGTCGCTGGGTGGCCACGAGATCGAATGTAATGTTTGTGGCCATTTCGGTAGGTTTTCTGGGTGGTATCAAGGACGCAGTTGATCCTGTGGAGAGAGTTAATCCTCTCGTTCTGAGTGTCAATGTGATACTGAGGCAACACTCCAAGACAGTCCTGATCTGATCCACTGACCTCCGACCCTGCTGTCGTGAAAGTGACATTACGGCCCAGATACAGATACAAATCAAACAGGAATGGAAGTTCATCTCCCCCGACAAGAGAATAAGCAGTACCAGTTTTACCTGCTCGTGCTACTCGACCTACCCTGTGCACGTACAGCTTGGCTGTCTGTGGAAAGTTGAAGTTGATCACATTGTCCAGCAAAGGCACATCAATACCACGTGCAGCAATATCCGTAACAAGTAACACATTAACTTTCTTGTGATAAAACTTAGCGGCTGCGATTTTCCGTGCTGTTTGGTCCAGGGAGCTGTAGATTGAAGCACACGGAAGGCTAATACTGGAGAACAGCTCTGCTGCATACTCGACATGATGCTTTGTGGGGAAGAAGATGACTGTTTGCTCTGTTGAAGTGATTATAGTGTGTTCCATTAGATGTAACAACACCGCCCATTTGTTTTCTTCATTTACACGCAGGTGAACTGTTTTCAATCCATCACTTAGCTTACTGTCAGTGTCGAGTCGAACCAATACAGGCTCTTTGAGACCCGCCCGGGCAAACTCGACCACTGAACGCGGGAGAGTGGCACTAAACAATGTTGTTTGACGTTCCTTAGGTAACCGACCGCAAATCTCCCCGAGCTGATCTGCGAATCCCATTTCAAACAACCTATCAGCTTCGTCACAGATGAGCATTTCGACAGCTGGTAGTTTGAGGTTCATCTCATGTATCAAATGGACAAGTCGACCTGGTGTGGCTATCACAATGTCCGGATTATCATGAAGAGATTGAAACTGCTCAGCCATGCTGTCACCACCAAGAATCAGAGTAATCCGTAGGTTCCTCCCCCTAGAGAAATCTTTGGCAAATTTCATTGTCTGAATGGCAAGTTCCCTCGTAGGGGATAAAATAAGACATCTGATTCCAACGACAACACTGTGTTCCTTCATCAACTCAATGGCAGGAAGGAGAAATGCAGCAGTTTTTCCTGATCCTGTTCGTGCCATTGCAACCACATCTCGTTTATCCAGAAGCAGAGGTATTGTTTTTCGTTGAATAGGCGTTGGAATTTTGTATCCCTTTTTCACTGCTGCTTTTACTGTCTTCGATGAAAGACCGAGGGAATAAAACCCGCCACTCTTGGATTTCTTGTTTTGCTCCTGGACGAGTTTCTGGGTCTCATCTTCGCTCCCTGATTCGTCAGACATTTCTGTGACTAGAGCAGGGTGTATTAGTGTTAGTTTTATTCAAAATGGTCGTTTTGTGACACTTAACAAGGTAAAACACCCTCTCAGGAGGGCGAAAACTCGTCAGAAAGCAAAATTTTTAGAGTGCGAAAAAATCAGATTCAAAATCGTGAGTTTTTAATATCAGGTCGCGCGCGCCGCGCGGCATGCGGCGGCATTGGCATAACAGAATTTGTTCGCGCGTTCCATTAATTTAAAGATTCGTAAATGTTAAAAAGTAAACTCAGCTCTCAACTTCAAGTTTGAGTCTTGGATTTCAGTTTCACCACTTTAAAAAAGTCATAATTGAACAGCGCTCCAACACTTATGCGGAACAAACTCAGATTTTTAGTCTTGTTAGTTTTTATTTTTTGCCTAAATAAGAGTGTGCTGTGTGACTGTAAACAGTTTTCTGGGGAGTTTTCATATATCCTCCTATCTTCTTCACATCGATCCCTGGGTCCTTTTACTCCTACTTGACGACTCCTTGACGATTCGGGACTCCCCCTTGACGATTCGGGAGAACCCAGGTACAGAACTAGGGATAGCCTGATTGACTGGATTATAATGGGCATCGAGGGATTGTTTCCACAGGATTGTTCAGCGTGCAAATCCCAATACACATTGGAAAGAGGAGACAGCCCTAAATTCCGCTGTGCTAGTTGTGGTGGAGGATCACATGACTGTGAGCAGATCCTTAAACAGTCCCTCCTCACTACCCCAGGCTTTGTGTGGGTTTGTGAAGGTTGTATCAGGAAGTTTAACTTGGAAACACTCACAGGCCCGGGAGATGCAGATACTCCGCCCTTGAGTGCCACAAGCCAGAGCAGGAAGTTCAGCTACCCTACGGATGAAACCAGTGAAGAGAAGAAAGAGGAAGAATCGAAAGGCGATGATGAGGATGATGATGATGATGACGAGGATGATGACGAGGATGAGGATAAGAAGAAGAAAGAGAAGAAGAGAGAAAAGAAAACCGAAAATAAAAAGGAACCGGTAAAACTTGAGGAAGTTTGTCCTTTCTACCTACAACGACGGTGTCGCCATGCACGATCCGGAAGGAAGAAGGTGAAGGGGTCAACCTGCTCCAAGAAACACCCCCAGTTGTGTTACCGCTACAGTGACTTTGGGACTGATAGGAAGAAGGGATGCCTACGGGGCAATACCTGTAAACGCTTCCACGAGCCGTTATGCAGGGACTCGGAACTGAAGCACGAATGTCTCAAAGTGCACTGCAATCTCCAACATCTCAGGAACACCCGTAGAGCTGAAGATGAGGACGCCGAGGATGGATGGGAAACGGTGACCGGCAGAAAACGTGTTCCTACGGGACAATCCAACCGGCCTAGGTCAAGGAACATAAGTAGCTGGGACCAAACTAAAGTTTCAAGCGGACCTGGGCCGAACTCTAAAGTATCGGATAAGGACGAGGATTTTTTCCAGCGCCTCCTCCAGAGGCTAACGGAATCTCTTCCGGCTCTAGTGGCGAGAGAAGTCGGGATGCATCAGGCCACCTCTCCAGCCAACGTCTCACTACAACTCCCTCCGGGATTCCAGCTGACGCAGAGCCAGCGAGCATAGAGGCAACTCGCCCAGCCGGACAGGGGAGCAGAATAGATTTTTCCAAGTTGCTTCTCATAAACGGCAGGAGCCTCAATCCTTCAGCTACCAGCAGCGTGAAATGGAAAATGAGGTACATACGGGATCAACTAACCAGCCCCGATTATCCAATCATGGCATTAGCTCTGACTGAAACGTGGTGGGATGGCAGAGTCTACGATGCAGAGGTTAGTGTCCCGGGATATTCGCTCTACAGATCGGACCGGGAGACAAGAGGAGGAGGAGGTTCGGCACTTTTCATAAATAGTTCTCTCACAGTAACCGATGATTTGTCTTGGGGAGACGATAACAATAATGTCGTCGCGGTGTATCTGTCTAGCTCACACACCGTTATCGCTTCCATATACCGGACTCGAGAGTACCAATACCTGCTAGAGGTGCTCCAGGGCTTCATTCAGAAATGCTCCACGGGAAAGACTGTCCCTGATTTATTCATTTTGGGAGATCTAAATCTCCCTCACCAAGATTGGGAGAACATCGAGGGAGATCGGAACTGTGTTGTGACGGACGAGTTTGCCCAAGCAAACTTTTTGACACAGGTAGTCCAAGATCCAACGAGAGGATCCAACGTACTAGATGTAATTCTCACGAATAGGCCTAGCTACTTTGCATTTACAGACGTTGAGGCAACGAGTATGATATCGGACCATAAAACTGTGACAGGAGTGTTAGCATATAATTTGACACAGAAGTCCATAAGTAGGAAAACACTACTAGATCCCTATACCTTTGCTGGTATCAATATCCATAAAGGAGATATGAATTTGATGCGTGAAAAGTTGAGAGAGATAGATTGGGATACTTTGTGGGTTGAGTGTGAGAGAGAGGAGAGCATAAATCCTATCACAGCATTCACTCATCTCTTCACACTAACAGTTCTTCAGATAGCATGTGAGTGCTCGCCCACGAAAACATGGCCTCTCAGAAATGAGGGGAAGGACAGGGTACTCATCAAGTTGAAGTCAAAGAGGAGGCGACTAAACCGGCAGATCAGAAAGAGGAGGGCTGAGGGTGGCAGCACATCCCGGATTGGCAAGCTCACTACACTGGTGGATAAGTGTGTGCAAGAAATCCGTCAACATCTCCTGGACCAGATCAACGCAGAGGAGGACGAGGCAGTATCAAAGATCAAGGACAACCCTAAATACTTCTTCTCCTATGCTAAAAAGAAGAGGAAGGTCAAGACTTCAGTTGGGCCCCTTCAAACGGAGAACGGCAGATTGACAGACGACCCTCTTTTAAAAGCTGAACTATTGCAAGATCAATATGTAAAAGTTTTCAGTAACCCAGCGGAAGTGAACGTGGATGAAGCTCTAGAGGTTATTGAACAACGGGAGGAAGGCATTTCAGAAGTTATTTTCAGCCCTTCCGACATTGAGGAGGCTCTTGCAGAACTAAACCCTTACTCAGCGGCACCAGAGGAAGATATACCAGCAAAGATCCTTCATGATTGCAGAAGTGTGCTTTCTTATCCGCTTTGGAAGCTATGGAATCAATCATTTGAATCTGGTAGTATCCCACAGAACCTCAAGGAACAGCAGATCGCTCCAATATTCAAAAAGGGCAACAAATGCAGACCAGAAAACTACCGTCCGGTAGCACTGACATCACATCTGGTCAAGACATTTGAACGAGTTGTCCGGGCACAACTTTCAGACTACGTAACTGATAATTGTTTCTGATTTAAATGTCCAACGGCACCAAAACCATTCTATTTTCCAATTGGACGCACACGAAATAATAAATAAAACCACTTCAAATATGATTGTTCCGTATAAACATAAACATTTCACATTCTAAACTCGTTCTAAACTTGATCCAGTGATAGTTGGTACATAGGGGGTACATAGTAGAATGAGCTTCTATATCAACCATATCTACCAAACTGCAACCTGATGGAAAGAAAATGGATAAGTGGATAATATCGTTCTTCCTGCTAGGCTGGATTTCGAGTTCGGAACAGGAAAATTATTTAATTGGTTAGAGATCTACCTTTGTTGGGAAGTTCCAATTCCATCGCGCTCCAGCTCCATCGGGGTTTCATCAGGGTTCCATAAAACTCATGCTAATCGTTCTCGTGAGTTTAGGTAGCTTGTTCAAGTTTGTTATGCCTGGAGAAATAGAATCTATGAACCTTGAACATGGATTTTTACTTTTACATTAGTACTCATATATTTGCCGGGCTTTGAACATAACGTACCATGTGCTGATTTCCTAGTCATATGTTGAAAAAAGGCCGTCCATCTTCAAATTCCAACCGACGTTTTACGTCCTCTTTAAACAGTAAACTATTAGTTCTGACATCACTTCAGGACCTACTTAAAATGGAAGTATGTTAGATCGTTTAAATTAAATGGGGATGGAGGGAGGAGGAATCAGCAGTAAATGACAAATCAGATAGCGTTCAAAGAGAAAGAATCATCTGAACTGAGCTGCAACACAGGAAGGCAAATTGCAATATTGATGCAGATGTGACAACCCTTCACACTTGTATCGTATCACTAAAGAGTATAGTAATGACTTAGTTAAGACTTAGTTAAGACTCTCATAACTATTATTATTAAATATTAACTAGAGAGAGTAGGGCAAGTCATGCAGCAGGACTCATGCTCCAGACGAAGAACTCACAAATGAGACCAGAGACAGGTGTAACAAATTATCGAAAATACTAGAACTGACGGGTACTGCAGCAGCTGCAGTAGCCTAGCTGAATACTCACGTGTTTGATATCACGTGATCAAAGTGATCCAATTGAATTCCTCCTTGGTTTACACGCGTGTCTTGCGGAGGGTCAAATGTTTGGACGGTCAACCCGCGCATTGTGTTAAAATTTGGAACGCGCAAATCAAAACTTAACGCCGCGCATAATAAAACAGGCGCGCGCTCGATTTCAACTTCAAATATGAAAATCCATAGGAAATTCGACACAAAACACTCACTGGTTAAAACTCATTTACCCGAACAGCAACTCCGATATGTTTAAAGTTAGTTTATCCTCGCTTAAAGCTAATATCTCTCTCATCCATTCTCAGAGCGAACAAACTAAAACTAACGTTGTTGTTCACAAAAGTGGAGATCCACTACCCATCCTGCCGCGGAAGTTTTATGACTCCGGGCACATTGCTAACCTCGTCGTGCTCCTTATAAGGAACGTTTATATCGTTCTAGAGAATATAAGTGTAACTAACAACAAACTTTTCAACACTACTTTAACCAAATTAATTTGAGGCGGTACCTCGTGCCCCTCAATCCCCCTGTAGACAATGTCAAAAGAGGATAATGATATCAAGCTACACGGTGAGATTCTGATGACGTTGAGGAACCAGGCAGATGCCAATGACGTAGTCAAACGTCTCCTGAAAGTGTACAACGTTAAGGTAAAACACTACACCAACATGAAGAACCTGGCAAAGTGTAATGACGATACCCTACATGCTGCCGCCGCGTTCCTCGGAGGTACACCCCTTGACGATTCGGGAGAACCCAGGTACAGAACTAGGGATAGCCTGATTGACTGGATTATAATGGGCATTGAGGGATTGTTTCCGCAGGATTGTTCAGCGTGCAAATCCCAATACACACTGGAAAGAGGAGACAGCCCTAAATTCCGCTGTGCTAGTTGTGGTGGAGGATCACATGACTGTGAGCAGATCCTTAAACAGTCCCTCCTCACTACCCCAGGCTTTGTGTGGGTTTGTGAAGGTTGTATCAGGAAGTTTAACTTGGAAACACTCACAGGCCCGGGAGATGCAGATACTCCGCCCTTGAGTGCCACAAGCCAGAGCAGGAAGTTCAGCTACCCTACAGAGGAAACCAGTGAAGAGAAGAAAGAGGAAGAAACGAAAGGCGAGGATGATGATGATGATGATGACGAGGATGATGACGAGGATGAGGATAAGAAGAAGAAAGAGAAGAAGAGAGAAAAGAAAACCGAAAATAAAAAGGAACCGGTAAAACTTGAGGAAGTTTGTCCTTTCTACCTACAACGACGGTGTCGCCATGCACGATCCGGAAGGAAGAAGGTGAAGGGGTCAACCTGCTCCAAGAAACACCCCCAGTTGTGTTACCGCTACAGTGACTTTGGGACTGATAGGAAGAAGGGATGCCTACGGGGCAATACCTGTAAACGCTTCCACGAGCCGTTATGCAGGGACTCGGAACTGAAGCACGAATGTCTCAAAGTGCACTGCAATCTCCAACATCTCAGGAACACCCGTAGAGCTGAAGATGAGGACGCCGAGGATGGATGGGAAACGGTGACCGGCAGAAAACGTGTTCCTACGGGACAATCCAACCGGCCTAGGTCAAGGAACATAAGTAGCTGGGACCAAACTAAAGTTTCAAGCGGACCTGGGCCGAACTCTAAAGTATCGGATAAGGACGAGGATTTTTTCCAGCGCCTCCTCCAGAGGCTAACGGAATCTCTTCCGGCTCTAGTGGCGAGAGAAGTCGGGATGCATCAGGCCACCTCTCCAGCCAACGTCTCACTACAACTCCCTCCGGGATTCCAGCTGACGCAGAGCCAGCGAGCATAGAGGCAACTCGCCCAGCCGGACAGGGGAGCAGAATAGATTTTTCCAAGTTGCTTCTCATAAACGGCAGGAGCCTCAATCCTTCAGCTACCAGCAGCGTGAAATGGAAAATGAGGTACATACGGGATCAACTAACCAGCCCCGATTATCCAATCATGGCATTAGCTCTGACTGAAACGTGGTGGGATGGCAGAGTCTACGATGCAGAGGTTAGTGTCCCGGGATATTCGCTCTACAGATCGGACCGGGAGACAAGAGGAGGAGGAGGTTCGGCACTTTTCATAAATAGTTCTCTCACAGTAACCGATGATTTGTCTTGGGGAGACGATAACAATAATGTCGTCGCGGTGTATCTGTCTAGCTCACACACCGTTATCGCTTCCATATACCGGACTCGAGAGTACCAATACCTGCTAGAGGTGCTCCAGGGCTTCATTCAGAAATGCTCCACGGGAAAGACTGTCCCTGATTTATTCATTTTGGGAGATCTAAATCTCCCTCACCAAGATTGGGAGAACATCGAGGGAGATCGGAACTGTGTTGTGACGGACGAGTTTGCCCAAGCAAACTTTTTGACACAGGTAGTCCAAGATCCAACGAGAGGATCCAACGTACTAGATGTAATTCTCACGAATAGGCCTAGCTACTTTGCATTTACAGACGTTGAGGCAACGAGTATGATATCGGACCATAAAACTGTGACAGGAGTGTTAGCATATAATTTGACACAGAAGTCCATAAGTAGGAAAACACTACTAGATCCCTATACCTTTGCTGGTATCAATATCCATAAAGGAGATATGAATTTGATGCGTGAAAAGTTGAGAGAGATAGATTGGGATACTTTGTGGGTTGAGTGTGAGAGAGAGGAGAGCATAAATCCTATCACAGCATTCACTCATCTCTTCACACTAACAGTTCTTCAGATAGCATGTGCGTGCTCGCCCACGAAAACATGGCCTCTCAGAAATGCGGGGAAGGACAGGGTACTCATCAAGTTGAAGTCAAAGAGGAGGAGACTAAACCGGCAGATCAGAAAGAGGAGGGCTGAGGGTGGCAGCGCATCCCGGATTGGCAAGCTCACTACACGGGTGGATAAGTGTGTGCAAGAAATCCGTCAACATCTCCTAGACCAGATCAACGCAGAGGAGGACGAGGCAGTATCAAAGATCAAGGACAACCCTAAATACTTCTTCTCCTATGCTAAAAAGAAGAGGAAGGTCAAGACTTCAGTTGGGCCCCTTCAAACGGAGAACGGCAGATTGACAGACGACCCTCTTTTAAAAGCTGAACTATTGCAAGATCAATATGTAAAAGTTTTCAGTAACCCAGCGGAAGTGAACGTGGATGAAGCCCTAGAGGGTATTGAACAACGGGAGGAAGGCATTTCAGAAGTTATTTTCAGCCCTTCCGACATTGAGGAGGCTCTTGCAGAACTAAACCCTTACTCAGCGGCACCAGAGGAAGATATACCAGCAAAGATCCTTCATGATTGCAGAAGTGTGCTTTCTTATCCGCTTTGGAAGCTATGGAATCAATCATTTGAATCTGGTAGTATCCCACAGAACCTCAAGGAACAGCAGATCGCTCCAATATTCAAAAAGGGCAACAAATGCAGACCAGAAAACTACCGTCCGGTAGCACTGACATCACATCTGGTCAAGACATTTGAACGAGTTGTCCGGGCACAACTCTCAGACTACGTCGAAAGCAGTGGAATTCTTAATGAGGAGCAGCACGGATTCAGGACTGGCCGGAGCTGCCTTACGCAACTGCTTCGACATTATGACACCATACTCGAGAGACTAAACAGTGGATTAGAAGTCGACGTGGCTTATGTGGATTTTGAGAAGGCATTTGATAAGGTTGACATTCAGATACTTCTCAAGAAACTCCAGCGGTACGGGGTGACTGGACGCCTGTACAGGGGGATAGCAGCCTTTCTAACGGGGAGGCTCCAGTCAGTGGTCGTGGATGGGCACCGTTCCAGATCGGAAGCTGTTATCAGCAGCGTGATCCAGGGTTCTGTTTTGGGTCCACTGTTATTTATCATCTACATTGCTGATCTGGTATCAGGAACAACAGGAGCCCTTGGAACATTTGCGGATGATACGAAGATTGGACAAGGCATCAAAACGCTTGAGGATAAAGAGGGCCTACAGAGAGATCTAGACAAGATTGCAGATTGGAGCAGACGTAACAACATGGCTCTCCACCAGCAAAAGTTTGAAGTTCTCAACTACAAGCTCAACTCAACGAAGGATAGTCGGGCTCTGCCCTTCACTGCGGAATGTTATCACTACCTGAATACGGCTGGTGATATTATTGAAGCAAAGCATAGGGTACGAGACCTTGGGGTTTTCCTGACAGACGACGCCAAGTGGGAAACCCACATCGCCACTATCTCGGCGGAGGCTAAGAGGATCGCTGGCTGGGCCCTTGGAGTGTTCAGAGACCGTTCAAAACGAACGATGCTAACACTTTTCAAGGCTTTGGTCAGGCCAAAGCTGGAATACTGTTCGGCTCTTTGGTCACCCACAATGATTGGAGACATCGCGAAGCTGGAAGGAGTCCAGAGGTTCTACACGAGGAGGATAGAGGAATGCAGTGGAATGGATTACTGGGAGAGGCTGAAGTACCTGAGGATCCAGTCCCTTCAACGACGACGGGAGAGGTTCATGATCATCCATCTCTGGAAGGTATATCATGACCTCGCTCCTAACCATACTACGAGGCCAGTGGAGGACTCATTCAAAGTCCATGGCCGGAAGGGTCTTGAAGCCAAGTTTCCTGATCTGTACACGTCGGCTCAAGGCTCAGTTGAGACCCTACGGGAGAACGCTTTTTCAGTGAGAGCAGTGAAGCTCTTCAACAGAATGCCAAAGGAAGTTCGG
>AVPN01001260.1:5215-21668 GCA_000695325.1 Pleurobrachia bachei | reverse complement strand
TTTGGCTGGCGGTTGGCTGGCACCACGTGGGATTACGGGTTTAGGTCGTCGTAGGAGGTCGTCATTGGTCGCGTTCGATCGGGCTCGATGAGGTGATCAAAACCTAGTGGGGCCATACCTTGGCCCCACCCCGTTATTGGGTTATTAGGCTTTTTCGGTTTCCCGCCAAAATATTTTCCCACCAATAGTCAATACACACTATAACATTGTGGATGGGACGGTTGGACTATCGGGTTTGGAGAAGTGCTGGGGTTACCAGTATCTTGTTTTGCCTAAGTTGAAGTGGCCTCTGGCAATCTACGACACCCCGTTGACCACCGTAGCAGCCTGGGAACAGTCAGTTAACAGTTTCCTGTGAAAGTGGTTGTGTGGAGGTCATACTCTTAGCAGACTTTGTCTGTTCAACTCGGAGTCTTCTGTACGGCTTCCGTTGAACACCTGGAAAGTGGAGAAGTGTAGACTGCAGCAGACTTACAGTTCTTCACAGGATGATGTGGTTAGCTTGGAACAGCCTCTTGTCAGGTCAGGTAGGAAGTGGAGAGCAGGGGAGGAGTTAGAGGAGGCAGGTAGTGATGTTAGGTGTGATGCAGTCCGCGGTATGATTCCTCCATACCCTAGGGCAGGGATTGGCTTCGGTGAGTGGCGAAAGCCTTGGGAGAAGCTTTCGGACAGTGAGAAGAGAGGTGTTGTGATGGAGCGAGTTCGAGAGAGGTTAGATCAGGAGAGGACTGTAGAGACCATGCAGTTAGAGGTTCAGGGGATGTGGTTAGCTTGGAGAGAGGATGTGGTCTCGATGGAGTTAAGCTGGAGAAGCCTATTCGACATGGGGGAGCGAATGGTCGGCTTCATCCTAAGAGCAGTATATGGATTGGTAGGTGTGTTTTTAGCCCTGTCACCCCGACCCTTAGGCGGTCAGGAGAGCTGTATGCCACCCGCTTTGGATAAGGGGTTGCTTGTTACTTGGCCTAGGTACCTGAAAGGTAGCCGTCATTATTTTAGTTTCAAAATTGATCTGTTCTAAAAAACAAACTTGTCTCACAAAAGATTGAATTCTCTTAACCAAGGCTCTTTTATCAGTAGCTGGCTGTTTTGTCAGTAGCTGGAAGTGTTCACAAAGCACTCCACCCTCTGCCTCCCACTTAACCTACCCCAAATTGATGTACCCTTAAATTGATTAATTCTTAAAGTCCGAAGTTTTTTCTACCAGGCGGAGTAGGCGCTGATATGGCATTCTCTTATACCAACTCATTACCGTCTGTTACTCATGGTCCATCCTAAATTTGGTTAGAATATCTTGGTTCGGTTTAACTTTGCAGGCTCGGGATATGACATGATATATGTGATGGTTTGCCGATTTATGACTACAGTTCGTGTATGAGATGCATCTCATACACGAACTGTAGATGATGAGATGATGTCTGTCGGTGTATAACCATGTCGGTGTACAACTGTTGGTGTTTAAATTTTAAACTTGCCATTTGGTGCCCTTGGTCAGCAGCCAGGGTGTCGGTGGCGGTTCCGGCGTCGGCGGATCCGTCAGGGGAGAGTGTGATGGGGTTATACAATACTGTTACCACAGCCGCCCTGGTGCAGTGCCTCCTGCTTTCCCCAAGCCCCAGGAGTCTCTATTTAGAGACGGGTGCCTGGGTAATCAATCCAGACCGGGTGGCAACCCCTCCAGTTTCCTGTCACTAGAGCAAAGGAATACAGTCGAGTGCTGAGTGCCCTCGACGACTGGAGGTGAGAGCAAGGTAGTGGACGCGGAGGCCTTTAGTTGTGTTTGTGGGAAGGAGTTCACGAGTCTACGAGGTAGGAATATCCATCGGGGGAAGATGAAGTGTTTGTTGAAGGTGGATGGGGCACCGTGGACTTACTACATTCTACTCGGAAACGGCAGCACAGTGCTGAAGATACCACAGCCCTACTGAAGATGAACACGGAATTTGTACCACCTACCTCAAGGAATAGACGAGTGAACTGGCCACCGGGGACGGATAGTAGATGGAAAGAGTACGAAGAGTCGGTCTCTGAAAGGTTAAGGGATGGACAGGCCGGCTGTTTGTACCAGGCTAAGATGGATGTTCATTGTGCAGTTGTGTATGAGGTTGGCCTAGAGATGTTTGGTTTGGTGGAGGTGAAGAAGGGCGGCCGCAAGGAACCCTTTCGGAGTAGGAGGTGTAGGTTGATTGAGTCCCTGGTGGCGGAGAGGAGAGTTGTGAAGGTAGAGAGGAAGGTTGGCTGGGAAGGTAAGGTGAGGGAGATTGCTTCCCAGTTATCCAAGCTGAGGAATGCAGAGAGGAGAAGAGAGAAGGAGAGGGAAAGGAAGCGGCAGAGAGGTCTGTTCAAGAGGGGCCCCTTCAAAGCTGTGAAGGAAATCCTAGAGCCGAGTCCAGTTGGGGAACTGCGCTGCTCGAAGGACCAGCTAGATCAACATCTCCAGACTACCTACGGAGACCCTGAGCGGGGGAAGGCCCTCGGGGTACTAGCTGGGCTCCCAGATTTTGCACCTGAACCAGAGGTCGCTTTCAATATGAAGCCTATCTCCTGGAAGGAACACCAATCGGTGGTGGAGAAGGCTCGCGCTAGAAGTGCACCAGGTCCCAATGCCATCCCATACTTGGTGTACAAGCGGTGTCCTAAGATTTCCCGGAACTTGTGGAACTTGAACAAGTCTGCTTTTAAGTACCGGAGATATCCAGAAAACTGTCGTTGGTTTGAAGGCGTATACATTCCCAAGGGCGAAGGGGATTTCACTCCAGCGACTGGTAGACCTATTTCCTTAGGTAACGTCCAGGGAAAAATCTACCTGGGGACACTTGCGAGGCGCTTGACGGAGTTTGTTGGGGAGAACGGGTATGTAGATAGAAGGAGCCAGAAAGGTGGGGTTCCGGGAGTAAGTGGGTGTGTTGAACACTTCGGTGCTATGTGGGAGACCTTGAAGGATGCGAGGATTATGAGGCGGGACCTGTCGGTGGTCTGGCTGGATGTGGCAAATGCCTATGGTGCCGTGCCTCATCTTCTAATCGCCAAGGCTCTCCGATTCTATCGAGTTCCACAGCCGATCGTGGACATAGTACTGAGCTATTTCTCCGGAGTCTTTGGGAGATTTAGCTCAAAGGAGGTGACATCGAATTGGCAACAGTTCGAGGTCGGGATTTTCATGGGGTGTGTCATCTCTGTTATCCTGTTTGTACTGTGTATGAACATGGTATCGGAGTATCTGACCATCAAGATACCACGTAGTGTGGCCTACGTGAAAGATGGCACACCGGTCCCGCCGTTGAAGTTGTTCATGGATGACAGTTGTCTGGTCACTGCCACACAGAGTGACATGCAGGTTCTGTTGTCGGTGTTCGGAGAGTTTGTGGAGTGGGCGAGGTTCACAGTTAAGTCGGCTAAGTCTAGGGCTCTTGTGTTGGAGAGAGGTAAGGTGGTGGAGTCGGTGAGTTTGTCGTTTGGGGGTGAGACGATCCCGAACGTTACTGAGAAGCCGATTAAGTTCCTTGGTCGGTGGATTCGGGCTGATGTAAGGGACACCGTCGCCATCGAGGAAACAGCTCGCCAGTTGAAGCTGTGGATGGGACGGTTGGACGAGAGTGGATTATCGGGTTTGGAGAAGTGCTGGGGTTACCAGTATCTTGTTCTGCCTAAGTTGAAGTGGCCTCTGGCAATCTACGACACCCCGTTGACCACCGTAGCAGCCTGGGAACAGTCAGTTAACAGTTTCCTGCGAAAGTGGTTGGGTGGAGGTCACACTCTTAGCAGACTTGGTCTGTTCAACTCGGAGTCTTCGGTACGGCTTCCGTTGAACAGCCTCCTTGACACCTGGAAAGTGGAGAAGTGTAGACTGCAGCAGACTTACAGTTCTTCACAAGATGAAGTTATCCGTGCGCTTCAGCCTCTTGTCAGGTCAGGTAGGAAGTGGAGAGCAGGGGAGGAGTTAGAGGAGGCAGGTAGTGATGTTAGGTGTGAAATTTAACGACCGTTACGTGATGGTCGTTATTTCGTAACGTCCATAACGTTACGGACGTTACAGGTGTAATGTCTGTGCAAAATTCATGACCTTATAAGGTCTGTGACGGTCATTACATCTTTAATTTTGTAACGTCCATAACGTCATGGTCGTTACTTTCGTAGCGACCAAAACGTTACGGTCGTTACAAAATTTAACGACCGTTACGTGATGGTCGTTACAAATTTAACGACCGTTACGTTACGGTCGAATGTCACGGTCGTTAAAATCATTACATTTTTTTCTATTAAAGCAATTTAAATCTAAGTTAGTTACACTTATGCTTTCATATTTCCCAATCAGACAGATCTCTTTGAGAGCTTTCGCTTGATACCCATTTTTACTTCGTACGACAACCATAGCTGATTTTATGAGCGATTTTATGAGCCGTCACGGTCGTCATGGTCATTACGTCCACGCCAAAAATCGGTCATTTTTACCATATTATGCGTCATTGTTCATTCCTATGATATAAAATTGTAATATGCTGTTCATTTTTGATTAATTTAGACATTTTTCTTCATTGTGGTACCAAAATTACCAAAGTTGACCAATGTTAAGATGCTCTAAATGCGAGACCAAAATCTCTTATCTCGAAGTGCCAATTTTATGAGAATGACCCATATGCCCTATGCCAGTGGTGCGTTTTCGCAACCTACTTGTTTGAGGCTCTACAGGGCTAACAGGAAATCCCTTTGAGATCTGGTTTTTCTACAGAATCATCGCTGAACATTTCTCTAACTGATTAGCTAGATATTATATCGGTCAATAGTCGAGATATATTTAATAAATGCACATTTATGTGCATTAGTCCGACTGTCGGAAATTAGCACTTTTTAATAAATAATTACGGAAATATGGGTCAATTTAGAAAACTTTTTAATCGCCCAACTTCAGTGTGTCTCCCCCCTTTGGTGAAGGAGTAAGGTTGTTGAGAGGTAGATAAGTTAAGTAAAGTAGTTAAGTTGGAATACCGTAAGCTAGTTAGCAAGTGTCATGTGAGGTAAGCTATGTGAGAAGTATACTGACAGTTAGGTCGTATGTATATGGAACCCTTGTCGTGCCGTCGCTTGCAAAGAAGTGGAAGGAAGGGGAAGACGGTCTTTGCAAGCTGTGTGGTGATGCTCCAGGGAGTATTCGCCATATTCTAACCGGCTGTAAGGTGGCTCTGGGTCAGGGGAGTCGGCGAAGAAGGAGTGGGAGTGCAGGAAGGTGGAGTAGTGGAGTTAGTGAAGTGGTTGAGACTCGCCCTTGCAGTGGAGTGACAAGGTCCTGCGGCAGATAGGCGAGCAGGTAAAGTTTCACTGCGAGGTAGGGCTGGCTCCGGGTGGGGGTGCGGGGGTGTGGACGTACCATCTTAGTGGACGGAGGGTCTCGGTCTTTCTGCTGTTCCGGATCTCTTAGTGTTTGGCGGCGTTTAGGTTTGGAGGTTTGGTGGATGATTAGAGGTTTGGACTTTGGAGGTAAGTGGAGGTTTGTAGGTTGGTGGAGTTTTGGAGGTAGTTGGAGGTTCGGAGGTTTGGTGGGTCGTTGCTGGTTGATGTTTGGTTTGGAGGTTGGTGTTGGGGTTTGTCTCGGTTCTTTGGGTTTGGTCTGGCAGCATGTTTCATGTTCTCAACTTATTTGAGTGTTTCGGCCGAAAACCCGGATTTCAGAACCCTATAGCATCGCTGTTTTAAAATCAAATTCATAAAGCTCTCTAAACAAGTCGCAGTATTACAAACATTCCGCGCAACACTGATTCACTGATTCTATGTTTTAAATTTCATTCCATACCCGTTCATTCGTAAGTTGTTCATGATTTAATTTCACCGTTCATTGTGTACCTTATTATTGATTACCCCTAGGAATTTTGGTATTTTTCCATTTGTTACAGAGTTACTGAGAAGAATTGTGTCATTTGATGATTGATTAGTTAAATGATTTCATATCCTTTTACCGACGACAGACAGAATAGGATCTAGTGGTGATTCCGAAAGGATGATCCGGCACTATGCTGTCTCTCCATTCGGCGAGACTTGGCTGTGTGACTGTTTACAGTCCCAGATGAGTGGTCCAAACCAAACCATTTATATGGAACCCGTTAGTATTTTATTAAGGAATATTTCCAACCTATTAGCGTCTCTCTTCATGCAAACTTCTGGAATTTATAATAGAGATTATCTCACTTTATATTCTTCCAGCTCCATATGACACCTCTGCAGCCCGCCCTACGGGTTGTGGCCCTCGTGTTGGCACACTATCTCCCATGTCGTTACTGTAGCGCGCGCATACCACGCAATACCGCAACACTGCATTGACAGCATTTGCCGCTAACGCATGGTGCAGCAGTGGGCTGTGGGACCCCGGGCAGCTCCTACCCGAGCCCTTAGTTCTGACCCTATCTATAAACTGTTCCCGTTCCCTATGTTTCAGACGGCCTTGATCGCCCCTCCCTATCTCTGAAGAATAAAAAGAGGACTTTTGTATTTTAATGTATAGTTAATCCCAGTTCACCCTTTCAGTTCCGACTACCCCTGCAATTGTTCACAACTGAGGTTTTCGGAAGAATGGTGGTGTGCCTTCAACAGATCATGTCTCGACCTGTTCCAAAGGTAATGAATCTTTGTCCGTCTGTTTTTTATTTGTTTCTCTGTGTGTTTGTTGATAAAACTAATGTGTGAGCCGTGATTCATTTATGCTGTAAGTAGCAGCTGTGTGTGGGTGGTATATTCTATCTATCTCTCCCATCTCTATCTTTCACTCTCTCTATCTATCTCTTTCACTCTATCTATCTCTCTTTCTCTATCTCTCGAGAATTAGAAAGAGAAAGGGTGGCGATAGCGGAGAGACTTAGATAGATAGAGAGCTCTCTATCTATCTATGTAGCTCAGTCTATCGCCGCCCTCTCTCTCTGTCTCTCTCCCCCTCTCTCTCTCTCTCTCTCCCTCCCTAATATCCCAGGAGGTAGAGGAGCAGGAATCAAAAGAGGAGCTACCGAACACAATATGGTGGAAGATGAAAAAGTGGTCCATGCACCTGCTCGCCAAGATATTTGAAAGATACGGTAACACCAACAATATTAGCAAGGTATAGACTATCTACTTATCTCCTTTTTCTAGATCACTCTGAGATCTAATTATCTATCTTTATATATATGTTGTAACTTGTTGAGATGTTCATATTTTCTTATACTCTTAGAGCACGCGGGCACAGTGTCAAGACAAATTATTTGGTTGTTGAGATCTACAATATTACTATACCAGATGTCAGTATCATAAAAACCCTCTTTATTCCCCCAGGAGTATAAGAAGCTTGGTCAGTTCTTTTCATCTCAATGTGCAGTACCCATACTAAACACACTACTAATGACACTAGTCGAAACAAACAAGGGACGGTACATGAGTCCTCGGGTTCTACAGAAGATATTGGTCTACCTTAAACTAGGGTAAGAAGTTGTGCTGTTCTAACTTAGCTATTCTGAACAAGACAAGTACAAAGTATGGTTAATGTTAATTGTGAGGAGGAGGGGTAGTTTGCAAACCTCTAATAATAGGTAATGATACCACCACATGCCCCACAGAGTGTCAGTAGCGGTAACATGGAAGGTTCTAAAAGACTCCATACTTGAGGTAATACAGAAGGTGGTGTTCCCCCTCCTTTGTCATTCAGATGAGGATGAGGAGTTGTGGAAGGAAGATCCGTACGAGTATATCAGGATGAAGTTCGGTACGTGACCATATTTGGACATCACGTGACACATTATACCATATTTGGGCATCACGTGACACACAACACCATATTTGGCCATCACGTGATACATACCACCATATTTGGGCATCACATGATACACATTTCATTCCACTGTTTTCAGATGTGTTTGAGGACTTTGTCTCACCTGTTTCAACGGCCCTTGCCTTGATAGAGGAAGTGGTTACAAAGAGAAAGAACATGCTCAGTCCCCTTCTACACTGGGCTGCCCAACTCTTGGCAACCCCCCAGGATCAATACAACCCTAGGATCAAGGTAGGTTCTGTAATGTGGAGGGGGCGTGTGGTTACTAGAAAGGGAATGCCATGTGGTTAGTTGCATGTGGTTAGTGGGGGTCATGTGGTTAGTGGTTAGTGCGGGGTCATGTGGTTAGAGGGGGTCTACATTTCCTTGGTGTTGGGTAATCATTGGAGTGATCCAGAGTTAAGTAATATCCCAGAAAGAGACAGGATATGCCCACCAGATTTTAGACCACCGGGGCTTACCAAAACACAAGAAAAGTTTCTAAAGCAAAATTTAAACTTATAAATGTCTTTTGTTAGAATTGTCACTTTTGATCTAGTTATTAATCTTTTCCAGTCCCCCACTAAGGGGACGAACTGATAAAAAACAATAGCCATGCTTGATAAATGTTAGGTAGCAGACTTTGTCTGTTCAACGCGGAGTCTTCGGTACGGCTTCCGTTGAACAGCCTCCTTGACACCTGGAAAGTGGAGAAGTGTAGACTGCAGCAGACTTACATACAGTTCTTCACAGGATGAAGTTATCCTTGCGCTTCAGCCTCTTGTCAGGTCAGGTAGGAAGTGGAGAGCAGGGGAGGAGTTAGAGGAGGCAGGTAGTGATGTTAGGTGTGATGCAGTCCGCGGTATGATTCCTCCATACCCTAGGGCAGGGATTGGCTTCGGTGAGTGGCGAAAGCCTTGGGAGAAGCTTTCGGACAGTGAGAAGAGAGGTGTTGTGATGGAGCGAGTTCGAGAGAGGTTAGATCAGGAGAGGACTGTAGAGACTCTCTCTCTCTCTCTCCCTCTCTCTCACACACTCAATCTTTGTCTCATTCACTCAGTTTGTTTCCAAAATTATCCAATAAAATTAGATCACTGCTTTGACATGCTCTATTACACAACAATAATGTTAAAGATTCTTACACTTTTAGGCCTCGCAGGCTCGGCCCAAAAGTACAACTACAGAGCTCGCAGGCTCGCTCAGTAGTACTAGTTGCACTAAGCGTGCCTCGCAGGCTCGACAGCTAAGTAAAAGAATCTACCTCGACCTGTCGGTCTCGGTTCATTATTGTTGTACTTAAAGCACTCGGCCTCCATTTTAACCAGTAATCTAATCATACATTAATTTTTGTTCTATTAGGGATAAGTTGTCGAGGTCTTACCAGTATATATTAACCGTCCAGATTATCCGGCAGTTTCGCTGCTCTGTCCCTGTCGGATATGGGCGGATAATAAACATAGTTATTATTATTATTATTAAGTTAAAAATTTTAAGTCTCTATCTCATCTGGGTCCGAAGTTACAGAACGCATAAGATAGACGCTTTTTATAAACCATATTCACGCCAAACGAAAAGAGAAACTTCTCATTTTCACAGCTGGTAGATCTACTAGATGTGTGTGCATTAGTCGATGTGGGGTCTTTTTTCATTGATAGAAATGTCCTACAGAACGTCTTAAAGTTGTCATTTTTCAGACTGTTACCAAAATTCTTTGAGCTCAATTTACACCCTGAAGAAGGATTCTAATCGAAAAACAAAGACTATATCATGAAAAGAGAATTGTCTGAACTTGCAGGAAGCGTGCCGCGAATTTTCAAAACCAGATGTATAAGGATCTTAAAACACGTCTAAAGTGTTATGACTGTTTAAAATTAGATATGACGATATGGGTTTTCTCGCCATAGCGGACTCCAATCTCATCCAATCAAATTTAAACTTGGTCAGTATCTTCATATAGGTAATCCGGTAATGCCGATGATATGACGTCATCATTATGACGTCATAGCGTCGTCTGCAGCACGATAGTGCAGTTTATAAAGCATTAAAGCGCTAATGTTGGAGTCTGTATTTGTCCTATTACATCTACATGGGTAAAAAATCGCAAAAATGATTCATATTATACCAAAACTAATTAAAATTAGTGGGCCGCTTTCCAACGGGATGATAAACTCGATGGAAACGGTGGCCATGTAACCCCTATGAAGATGAACGACGCTTCTGTCTGCAGTACCCTGTGAATGTTAAAGTGGGAAAGGTAGCTCAAACAGTAGGGTAACCTTTTCGGCCCACTAATTTTAATTAGTTTTGGTATAATAGTGATATAATAACATTGTGCCGGACAGCGTGGTTACATTGTACTAATACCTGTATCTTAATTAGGTGCTTAGTGATTTACTGCCACTTCCAGAAAAACAAAAATTACAAAGTATAACATCCCTCAGTGGTTTTATTTGTGTAACACAAACTTTTTGTTTTAGGTTCCACACCCAGGTTTGTTCTACTACTATCCACCAGCTACTTTACCTCTTGCTGCGGGATATGGTGCAGCATCGGGAACGAGTATGATACCACAGTTGTTGCGGTATCGGAGCTCGGCAACGGGCACCAATTCGTATTTACGACTATCACGCCTGATATGTCGTAATATATTGCCTCATTCATGAATGATATAATACAGTATACTACACATAATATGCGTGCACGATAAGTTGCACATTACCAGTTATACAGGCGGACCCCAATTTAGTGGCATCCTCGGGGGAACAAAATCTTGCCACTAAATAGGGGTGCCACTAAAATTATGTCAAATAATGTTAATTTCCTATATCGGGGGAAATCCTGCCACTAAATCGGGGTGCCACTAACTCGGGGTTCGACTGTACCACGAGACCGAAGGTCGAGTGTCATAACTGCAACAATAATGGTCCAAGACTGGAGGTCGAGGTATAACATTCATTTACAGGGGTGGGCAAAAAAATGTCCGCCTAAGGCTCCCCAAACTATTACTATGTCCCTTGCTGCGCGCGCAACCGCATTTTAGACGGCCATTGCTCCACCCCCTGATGAGATAGAGAGTGAGGTAGAACTCGACAAGATCTACCCAACCACAAAATTTCAAGTCTCTATCTCATCAGGGGGTGGAGCAATGACCGTGGGAAATTTCACAAAACCCGAGTGATGAGGGACATAGTTAGCATATGGTCATGGTTCCAGATATATTCGAGCTCTAAACTTTGGCAGAGTTGCTTTATGGTACAAATAAATTAAAATAGGTTAAAACGGCTAAAGTTAGGTTACTCTAGCTATTCTGTGTGTAGTAGGCTATATGGCATCTTGAATGGAGATCATTAATTATGCATAATTTATGTATAAATTTATGAATATCTCGGTAATGACTTATGCTAGAGAAAAATCAACGATTACCCAACGCAAAATGTTCGATTTATGGGTCTTCCTGGAAGGTTCATTACTTTTACACACATTTGTATGTCAAGACAGTTTTTTTCTAAGGGGAAACATGCCTGCAACACTTTTGAATGTTATCTCTCTCATAAAGAGTGGAAAGAACCACATTCCAGTCGTTTCTCTCTCTCTCTCATTGTCTCTTTTACAGTTCACTCTCTCTCACTGTGTGTAATGGCCATAACCTTGTTCCTTCTTCCTCAAACTTGTCAGGCCTAATTAGGAACAGTATACACTAAGTCTTCACACATTTGAGGGGGTCTGTTGACCATTTGCCAGCAGTCCTAGTCTGTTTAACATTGTGTTGTGTCCAGCCCTAAGAAGACACCACAGAAACACACCCTAAAACTTGAGAAAGTTGGACTGGAAAAGTGCAAAGTTGTGAAGGCGAAAGTGCGAAAGACTCTGCAGTCTATCCCAGTTGATGGAACCAGCTCGAATGAAGAGGATACCAATCTAGTTTTCAAGGACAAGTCTCAACGAGACAAAGCTGAAGAACTGCTCAAATCTGAATTTGATACTTCAACAGCCACTCTGACCACCAAGAAGCTCAATCCCAAATTTACAATCTCAGACA
Organism: Pleurobrachia bachei; assembly: GCA_000695325.1. Taxonomy (NCBI): domain Eukaryota; kingdom Metazoa; phylum Ctenophora; class Tentaculata; order Cydippida; family Pleurobrachiidae; genus Pleurobrachia; species Pleurobrachia bachei. The sequence goes on along the minus strand of AVPN01001260.1, from coordinate 9,864 downwards.
TTGCTGGAGAGAATACAGAGAAAGGTTCATCACTCTGCTCCATTATCTGTTAGAGTTTTACTACTGATGGAGTCCCATTAATGGAGTGCCATTCGGTTAGAGTTTCCCCTAAGAGTTGGAACATTGAACTGCAACTCCCTTGTCAATAAGACTGCTGGTGTACTGGAACACCTTGAGGACCAGCTTGTTGATATTTGTCTTCTTCAAGAGACCTACCTGAGGAAAGGTGACAATGCTAAACATCATGAGATAAAGGAAAGAGGATGGGAAATCTACTCAGCACCGAGGAAGCAGAGGATTGGTGGTGGAGTAGCAGTGGTATACAGAGCAGACCTGGGTGTTAAGTCTGGACCTACCAAGTGCTTCAAGACCTTTGAGTGTACAGAGACTACTATTGGAAATGCTAGTGAGATGTACCGGCTAGTAAACATCTATAGGCCACCGTACTCGAAGAAGGCACCTCATACCCAGAGTCACTTCCTTGATGAATTCAAAGGATATCTTGAGGAACTAAACTGTAAAGTCGGGACACCATTGATTATGGGAGACTTCAACTTTCACATGGAAAGGCCTGATGAATTTTATCCTAAAAAGCTACAAGAGATGATCGAGGAATTTGATTTCAAACAGATGGTTCCCTTGGTATCAACCCACAGGCACGGAGGTACTCTGGACCTAGCCCTGATGGAGACTACAGTAGCAGATTGTCTTGAACCAGTTAGGGTCTTAGAAGAGGGAACTACTTCAGACCACCATCTGATTACAGTGGACCTAAAGCTGACTGCGAGGATTAGTAAGAGGAAACGGCCGGAGACCATTTGGTATCGGGATTTCTCGAAGGTGGATGTGGAGAGTTTTAATGAAGATCTCAAAGCCAGTGGACTGTTTACCTCAACTGCTGATGAAGAGGATGTCAATAGCCTGGGGGGGGGGGGAACTGGGCAAAGATGAATTTAAAACAACATGAACATAGTAAAGATTTGATTAAAATTCGATCAATAGATCATGGTTGATTACTTCAAGCCCTCCCACAGGAGTACAGAGCGTTTGCTCCGGGTGCAGGTTACATAGCAGGCCAGACGCTCCTACCACTCCTACTAATGCAGAGTAACCATGTAGACCTGACCACTGCAGAGGATGTATACATGGGGGAGGTAGTGGGGCAGCTGGGCCAGAATATCACCCGATTGAGAGGGATCTACCCTATCTGGCAGGAGTATTGTGAGACCGAACAGAAAGCATCAAATTGGGCCATCATTCACTGGCTGGATCCTGAACGAATGGTATAGTTTTCAACTATGATTCCCAACTCACAAGCTGTATCTTAGACTCCACAATATCACTTATTATCTAGCTCGTAACCACCACTAAAACCCTCCAGGTCCGGTTTTGGGGCCGTATACAGTCGGGCCTGGCAGGATGTCACAAAAAGGATGCCGAAACGGCAAGAAGACAGGCTAAGAAAGGAGGGTACTCTAGAAACTGATCTGCTGTTGTTTTATGTATGTCAGTAATGTTTTATAGTTTGGTTTATAGTTTCAAACTCTCAACACTACTTTAAACAAATTACTTTGAGGTTTCGTTTTTCCCAATTCGCTAAGTTCTTTGGTGTTTATTCGGTTCTTTATACTTTTTTGTTTTGTCTTTTTCTTGGTTTATCAGAGACTGGTAACAGTTTCTGTGTGAGAAAGACAAGGCCAAAGACAAGAGAAGACCGGATCTTACCCGGAGGATTGACACTAGTTGTCGTTAGGCGAGGCCTTGAATTTATCCTGCAGATCGTAGCTAGTGATGACATTGAAGGCAATCCCACTGACGTTATGGACGAGGAAAGAGTTGGACACGTTTATGAAAGATAATCTACCTGTGGATATGGACCCAATCTTGAAAGGTAAAAAAGCTCCCCCAGCGGGTATCAATAAAGATATTCTATGGACTTTCGCTATTAACCTATTGAGAATGGTGGACAAGCAGCAGGATGACCGTGAGAAGACCAAGTCAGAAGAAGGAACAGTAGTGGAACAGGATAAGTCTGAACAGGTTCTCAAGGAGCTTGAGGCTATGCGGGAGTGTTTTGCAAGCATTCCAGACATGATACAGAAGGCGATACAAGGCAAGGAGAAGACTGATGATGCTGGAAAGCTCAACCCCAGCCCTAAGAAGACACCACAGAAACACACCCTAAAACTCGAGAAAGTTGGACTGGAAAAGTGGTTTCAACACTTCCGCTTTCACGCTTTCTGAGACGTCAGATAGGGTCAACTTGGAACCAGCTCGAATGAAGAGGATACCAATCTAGTTTTCAAGGACAAGTCTCAACGAGACAAAGCTGAAGAACTGCTCAAATCTGAATTTGATACTTCAACAGCCACTCTGACCACCAAGAAGCTCAATCCCAAAGTTACAATCTCAGACATTGCTGGAGAGATTACCACTGCCGAGGAACTGTACAATGAAATACTGAGGAAGAATGAGGAAATCAAAGAACAGGTTGAAAGAGTGGTTCTCCTTGAGTTCCAGTAGAAAGAAGTATTCCTCCTAGCTATACCAGTTGTCCAGATGTCAAAAAAGATAAGGGAGATTGTTCGCAAAAGGAATGACAGAGTCAACCTTGATTTTCAAATCCACATTGTGAAAGATCGATTTCATATCGTTCAATGTTTCAAATGTCAACGCTATGGACATAAGTCAGACTCAGTGATGTGTCCCAGGAGAGACAGCGGTGATCCGGTGTGTACGTACTGTGCTGGAAATCATCGTTTCAAGGATTGTCAAGTAAAGAAAGATAGAAGAGTCGACTCCAGATGCTGTGCAAACTGCAAGAGTAGCCGAAGCAAGATCGACCAGCTCAATGCCACCACCCATACTGCCAACAGTTTCCAGTGTCCCTTCTATATCATGGAGAAGGAGAGATTGATGAGTAGAACAGCCGGAGCTGAGATGTTAAAAAACGAGTACAGTGTTTCCCCTAAGAGTTGGAACATTGAACTGCAACTCCCTTGTCAATAAGACTGCTGGTGTACTGGAACACCTTGAGGACCAGCTTGTTGATATTTGTCTTCTTCAAGAGACCTACCTGAGGAAAGGTGACAATGCTAAACATCATGAGATAAAGGAAAGAGGATGGGAAATCTACTCAGCACCGAGGAAGCAGAGGATTGGTGGTGGAGTAGCAGTGGTATACAGAGCAGACCTGGGTGTTAAGTCTGGACCTACCAAGTGCTTCAAGACCTTTGAGTGTACAGAGACTACTATTGGAAATGCTAGTGAGATGTACCGGCTAGTAAACATCTATAGGCCACCGTACTCGAAGAAGGCACCTCATACCCAGAGTCACTTCCTTGATGAATTCAAAGGATATCTTGAGGAACTAAACTGTAAAGTCGGGACACCATTGATTATGGGAGACAAGTTGAAAGTGTACCTTTCCGGACTACTTAAAATAGGATTAAAGCTACAAGAGATGATCGAGGAATTTGATTTCAAACAGATGGTTCCCTTGGTATCAACCCACAGGCACGGAGGTACTCTGGACCTAGCCCTGATGGAGACTACAGTAGCAGATTGTCTTGAACCAGTTAGGGTCTTAGAAGAGGGAACATGAAGTCTGGTGGTAGACTAATGTCACCTGGATTTCGACTGACGCTCCTTTAGTAAGAGGAAACGGCCGGAGACCATTTGGTATCGGGATTTCTCGAAGGTGGATGTGGAGAGTTTTAATGAAGATCTCAAAGCCAGTGGACTGTTTACCTCAACTGCTGATGAAGAGGATGTCAATAGCCTTGTTGAGAGGTTATATGAAACGTTGCTAGACCTGGTTGATAAGCACTGCCCAATGAAGAAGAGAAGGAAGAAAGAGAAGTATACACCATGGATGGATGAAGAGCTGCTGACCCTCCGGAGGAAGAAGCGACGTGCTGAGAGAAAGTGGAGAAAGGACAAGACTAAAGAGAAGCTGCTGCTAAAAGCCATGTATGTGGAACTAAGGTCGGCTTTCAATAAGATGGAGGTCAGAAAGCGGTCGGAATACACCAGAAGAAATATCGAACTCTGTGGACGCGATCAGAAGAGGCTCAACCAACAACTGAGCAAGCTACTGGGTAACTCCAATGTTATCCTCCCGGAGATGGTAAACCCGGAGAAACTAGCGACTGAATTTGGAGAGTTTTTCAAGTCCAAGATTGATAAACTACAGAAGAAGATTGGTATCAAGATTGAAGAGTTGGGTGAGAAGAAATCAACTGAGGCCGGTGCTATTGAAGGAGAGACGGAAAGATTTGAGAAGTTCAGTCTTATGACTGAAGATGACGTGGCAAGCCTTGTAAAGAGCCTTCCGGATAAGTTCTGTGACTTGGACCCTATCCCGACCTCTCTGCTGAAGCAGCTCCTCCCTACTTTACTACCAGTGCTCACCAAGATCGTGAACACTTCTCTGCAGAGTGGTGTTTTCCCATCAGGACTGAAAGAGGCTATTGTGAAGCCCACTATCAAGAATACATCCGGAGATGTGGACTCTCTTGCGAACTACAGACCAGTCTCAAATCTCAGTGTTCTGTCCAAGCTAGTGGAGAAAGCTGTTAATGTACAGCTAAATGAGCATTTGGAGAAAAATGACCTGCGAGGTGACTGCCAATCTGGTTTTCGCCCCA
>AVPN01001259.1:0-15417 GCA_000695325.1 Pleurobrachia bachei | reverse complement strand
GAGAGAGAGAGAGAGAGAGAGATAGGGAGGGAGAGAGAGAGAGAGAGAGAGCACTTTTTGCGCTGGTCTATTGTCCTGCACGCCTCATGATGCCAGTTTTCTCTCTCTCTCTCTCTCTCTATCTCTCCTTCTCTCTCTTGCTCTCCCCTCTTTCTCTCTGTAAATTGTGGGAAATATCTATACCGGACTGCCAACAATCGATACCCAATTATTGGATTCCCAGGTGACTAAATAAAGTCAGCTAGTGACAGTTGTGCTAAAGTTGCTAGTCAGCCTAAAGTCAGTCTAAAGTTGACAACTTTGCGTGACCTACAAATCTGATGATATCAAAGTTTTATTATCTAAAATAGATACCTCTGTCTATTAATAGATATTGGCGGGAAACTATCGTGGAGGGATGAGCTTCCTGGGAAACCTTATCTTGAACCACATTGTTATCGTGCTGGAGGACAAGATTGTCAACAAGCTCATAAAAATGGAAAATATAGTTTAACCTAAAACTCAAATTAATCCAAAATTTGCGATCAGGAACATCAGGATTTAGAACATATACCGATCATCACCATTCATAATATGTACATTGTTCAATGTTCCATGTACAGTTGTATTTTTGTGTATTTTGTATGTTTTTTGTGTGTATGTGGTAGTACTGTGAGGTCATGATCTGATAGCGTACACACAGATCGGATCGTCTGTATCACGTATCTTGCTCACACTAGTAAGCACTGGTAAGGTCGGAAGGGCATGCTGGGGTGTAAGCTGGTCAGTTTGAATCACACTGTGATTGATCCATCGCTATCAGGATGTGTTTGCCGGGCGTGAATTGTGAAGTTTTTATTTGTGTAAATCATTCTAATAGTAATAAAGCTGATAATTGATTGATTGATAATTTAATCTGTTCTAAATTTGCACCCTGGTTTTGTAGAAAATATCAAAAGAGTTTGGGAATATGAATTGAGTTGAGTGGAGGAGCAATTGCAAGAACTAAACCATGGGCTGGTTCACCATGTTCTATTTAGTGCTAGCACTCACAGGTACACAAAGCATTAATTAGGGCAACAATTGTCATGAGTCAGATCATGGAGAGATTGCATTGCGACTCGATGCTGCAGATCAAATTCACGTACAAGCTATGTATTGTGAAATTGTTCGACCTGTAAGCTTTATTTATACAAAACTCAAAACTAAAACTCAACATACCGAAGCTTAGAGATCGCAAGTACATGACCAGCTGACTAAGAAGAAGGTCACAAAAATGGGAAGAATGTGTTGTTTCGACTTGCAGCTCAGTACCGTGCATAAACTGTTGTCCTCAATGTCACAACTATAACACACTCGATAGTAATCGAGGATCTATAGTTCATATTCTCTCTCTATTTCTTGCAAACATGTATCTCTAGCATGAGATACAGATAAGAGAATCCTTACAAAAAGTTCCTGTATAACAATCGGCTCATTTGAGAGAGGAGAATTAGTGTCAGGAATATGGTCGACAATCATATCATGCCAGCTGTCACTTCGGACAAACTTTTGTGGTCATTTTGAACATGAAGCAGGAGGAGGACTTTTGGAACACAATCAAGTTCTCGATTATTTCCCTTAACTTCCTATGAATCGGTTGATAATTAAAGTAATAAATTAACAGTTTATCAAAGTGGAAATCGAACATAAGCTATATTGGTAGCCACGTAGCTCATATTCGTACTCTTTCGAACAAGTCTCTAACACACAATGCACAATGATAAATCTGATTGGTATGGGCTAGTGAGAGAGGGAGAGAGGAGGAAAGAGAGAAAGATACAAAGAGAGAGGGAGATAGATAGAGACATATCTTGAGAAAGAAAAAGAGAGGGAGAGAGAAAAAAGAAGAGGGACAAATGGAAGAAGCACATCGATATAGCTATCGAAGATAATATGGTGAATCTATCGCACGTGCAAGATATGAATTAGCTATGCCCTTACTAGTACATATATCGAAACAACGCATAATCTACATCATTGAGATGACAAAATTCATTAATAATCGTGATATGATTCTTGGAAAAATGAATATTTGTTCCACGAAGCATCTCACTCAATTGTAATTGATATAATGATCTACATATTGAAACGAAGCACACCGGTTATAGCTTAAAGTACATAGTTAGTATTTTAACATTTCTTGTTTTTCAGCTCAATTATCCAGTGGTGCCGATGTTTGCCCCTCGACTGGTCTTGACATTTGCGGAAATATTGACGCAGACCGACCAAGAGCTTGTACTGCGTGTATTGGTAAGTGTGTTATCTGTTAAAACTGAATCGAGATCACGTGTGTATTCCCAAATCACGCGTTGTACAGATACTCACGCGTTGCACAGATAATCACGCGTTGCACAGATAATCACGCGCGTGACATTTAACAAAACACGCAATAACAACTACTACTATTTTACAGGAGTAACGATTGATCTTGATGACACTGCGTACCTGTACAAGGGCCTCTCTAAGGACATAAGTTGCATCCTTCATGGTCTCTATAGTAACGATCCACAGGGAAAATGGTATGAGATTGGCACCGATGGAAGTTCTACTGAAATCACCAGCGGCGTTGCCAGTAAGTGCCTAGCAGACTAATCATGCAGTGACATGATCCTCCCCGATCTCTTAAACACAAATCTCAGTCGATTTCCTTACTCCAGAATCAACCTGACGACCATTTTCAGCTAATATGATATCTCCCACTACATACCCCCTCTCTTTCAGCCACGACGGATACAACACAAGGGACTAGAACTACAAAACTCTCAGTCACCATTGGAGAGACAGACAAGACGTATTCCTGCAAGTATACCGCTTCTGATGGGTTCAGTGTTGAGGATTATATCGAACACAAAGTTGGAGGTATGTGTACTTTTATACGGGGATCAGGAATCTTCCGCTTAGAAATTCTACTGAGTTCGAGCAAAACTTGTACAAATTCCTGAAATCCTAATCTACTATGTACATTGTACATAGTAATATATGAGCATGATAAACCTTCTACTTCTAGTAGGATATGTATAATATGACATGTAGACCTACTACCTAGGCATGTGCCCTATGATATTCATAATATCTTTAAGATTCCATGAACTAATCATGGCAATGCTGTTGCTTATACTCTCTCGTGAAGCACCTCAGATCAGAGTAATCATTAGTATTATACAGTGTTATAGCACTCATGAAGAAGGTTCATTACGAGCATGACTGTACATGTTGAAGAGTAAAGTGCTGCAACGTTATGAATATCTTTACTAACTAGTATATGAAGTGTGAACCACACGCAGTACCACTACCACACTCAGACATATGTACCGCACAACTCCAGCTGGAAACCCTATAAAGAGCAATTAAGTTACTCTTGTATCCCTCTCCTGGTTGATGCTTTACCCCTCTCCCTCCATACAGATGCTAAGAGCACCCTGCGCTGTGAGATTAGTTCTGCTGGTGACTACTTCAACAAGTTCTGGGGGTATTCGGATAAGGTGGATATCATTTCCAGTAGTGATACGGGATACGAGATATCCTATGCTAGCAATATCATGAGTCTAGATCTGGATGCTTCCTCCAGTAAGTACTAAGTACCAAAACCGTGTTTAGGTACCCGTGACTATCTAGTACCATTTCGTTTTCCATAAGAAAAGAAACCGTTTGCATCTTGTCTAAAACTAACACTCCCCTCTTCTCCCCAGCGTGGACTAAAGCCCAGAACTATCGGTGCTCTGCTTCATTCACATTCGAGACTGGGGCACACAAAAGTGTTGCCATCAAGTCAGCCCGTGAGTTAACTTCCTATCGTGGCGTTACTTATTGCCCATGAGAACTCTGGAAATGACTTGATTTTTCAGCTAATTTAATATCGCAGAATACACTAAACCCTGTTTTCTAATGGAACACCTGCTCTATTTCAGATATCCAAGAGGACAACCTACCGGGTGTCGTTTGGAAGGGTGTTGAAACAGAAATTTCCGTTACCCTGGCATCAATAAACCCAAACGCAGAAACAGTTACAATCAAATTTGGAAATAATGCACTTGGGACGGGGCAAAAAATCAAGTAAGTATATTTGTGACAGCATTCGTGGCCAAATCTCTCTCCAACCATCCCTATATTGTTTCCACCATCCATTTTGTATGAGATAACTTGGATTGGGTACATGCTTGAAGTAGAAGGGGTCTGTATAATAAATGTGACACATGTTTTTCCAATCAGTGACAAGTATGTAGCCACGGACAAGCTCACGTTCACCAATTCCGATGAGAAAAGTTGGACTATATCCGCAGCATTCAAGTACCCAAGTGAAAGTGAAGTTACCATAACTGAGGCCTTCGACCTGAAAGTTGCAGGTATTATATGACATGCCTGAATTGTATAACACCTCTGTTCCATGGGGACATATGTGAGGTTGAAAAAAGAGAAAATATGGGCCCTTCTGTAATCGCTAATGTTTTTGGCTTTCTCAAATTTCTACATACCCTGTCCCTAGACCATATAATATATCATGTCAGAAGGGCCCCCTTTTTCTTCCTCTCAGCACCGGCCCTCCTTTCAACATTTGCTGTCATACGTGGCCCCCGCGTTATACCGGGCCTTTATTCGTAACATGAAATATATTTTTTAATTATGTTATTATGTATTATGTAGTTATTTCTACAATCACCTTATTTCCTTAATTAATTTGATCTCCCTCTTTGTTTTAGAGTTGACAAGTCCTACGAAGTTTGTGTGTTTCGCCAAGAATGACTGTGAAGTTTTCATCACATTTACTCTGTCAACTATCGATGGAATCACTTCCAACGGACAGTGAGTTACAACTAATTTGAACTTCTTTAATTTATAAACTAGTGTCGCCTGATGATTCGTTTCCCGTATGGGTTTCGATGAAATAATTGTAGCAAAGCAAAGCTTCAACCTTGGTCTTAGTGATCCCAGTTTCTTCACCACGGAATAACCAGTAACCAGTCACCACTATTCAACCCCTCCCAAATTCCTAGGATTTGTGAATTCAGAACGAACTCAACAAACAAACAGACAGTCACCTGGACCTACTCAAATAACACCGTTACTGCTAAGAAGACCCTAACTAATGTCCAATATAATGATGCGTACAACACGTACAGCTGGAAGTTCTTCCTACAAAAGGGAACCGAGCTGGAACAGGAGTTCACCCTTGATGTTGCAGGTACGTCTAGGTGCAATATTCCTTGCACGTGCAGAATTAGAATCTAATTCTTTGAAAAATATTTTATGAAGGAGCACTGTTATATTACCTACCAACAGCCACTCCGACGAACGATGTTCTTTTAAAAATGTTTTGTAATTCCACCATCGCATGGATTACATGGTGATGATCGAAACCCCCCACTCCCCAGAATCGAAATCCCCGTGTAACACCTTTCATTTTCCCCCAGAAATTGTTGCCAAGGATCTGACCGTGTTTGATGCCTATACCACCACCGTCGACTACCAATTTGAGCTGAAGAACTCATCCTTCACCCCCACTGCTTGCTATGTTGAAATAGGGGACGATGGTGGAGACGATAAGGAGGTAAGTGTTGGAACTTTTTAACAACACAGTCTTGCCTGATCTCGGGTGAAAGCCACTATTACACTTCACGTGCTACTGTTACACTGCACGTGCTAAGCTATTACACTTCACGTGCTACTGTTACACTGCACGTGCTAAGCTATTACACTTCACGTGCTACTGTTACACTGCACGTGCTAAGCTATTACACTTCACGTGCTACTGTTACACTGCACGTGCTAAGCTATTACACTTCACGTGCTACTGTTACACTGCACGTGCTAAGCTATTACACTTCACGTGCTACTGTTACACTGCACGTGCTAAGCTATTACACTTCACGTGCTACTGTTACACTGCACGTGCTAAGCTATTACACTTCACGTGCTACTGTTACACTGCACGTGCTACTGTTACACTGCACGTGCTAAGCTATTACACTTCACGTGCTACTGTTACACTGCACGTGCTAAGCTATTACACTTCACGTGCTACTGTTACACTGCACGTGCTAAGCTATTACACTTCACGTGCTACTGTTACACTGCACGTGCTAAGCTATTACACTTCACGTGCTACTGTTACACTGCACGTGCTAAGCTATTACACTTCACGTGCTACTGTTACACTGCACGTGCTAAGCTATTACACTTCACGTGCTACTGTTACACTGCACGTGCTAAGCTATTACACTTCACGTGCTACTGTTACACTGCACGTGCTAAGCTATTACACTTCACGTGCTACTGTTACACTGCACGTGCTAAGCTATTACACTTCACGTGCTACTGTTACACTGCACGTGCTAAGCTATTACACTTCACGTGCTACTGTTACACTGCACGTGCTACTGTTACACTGCACGTGCTAAGCTATTACACTTCACGTGCTACTGTTACACTGCACGTGCTAAGCTATTACACTTCACGTGCTACTGTTACACTGCACGTGCTAAGCTATTACACTTCACGTGCTACTGTTACACTGCACGTGCTAAGCTATTACACTTCACGTGCTACTGTTACACTGCACGTGCTAAGCTATTACACTTCACGTGCTACTGTTACACTGCACGTGCTAAGCTATTACACTTCACGTGCTACTGTTACACTGCACGTGCTAAGCTATTACACTTCACGTGCTACTGTTACACTGCACGTGCTAAGCTATTACACTTCACGTGCTACTGTTACACTGCACGTGCTAAGCTATTACACTTCACGTGCTACTGTTACACTGCACGTGCTAAGCTATTACACTTCACGTGCTACTGTTACACTGCACGTGCTACTGTTACACTGCACGTGCTAAGCTATTACACTTCACGTGCTACTGTTACACTGCACGTGCTAAGCTATTACACTTCACGTGCTACTGTTACACTGCACGTGCTAAGCTATTACACTTCACGTGCTACTGTTACACTGCACGTGCTAAGCTATTACACTTCACGTGCTACTGTTACACTGCACGTGCTAAGCTATTACACTTCACGTGCTACTGTTACACTGCACGTGCTAAGCTATTACACTTCACGTGCTACTGTTACACTGCACGTGCTAAGCTATTACACTTCACGTGCTACTGTTACACTGCACGTGCTAAGCTATTACACTTCACGTGCTACTGTTACACTGCACGTGCTAAGCTATTACACTTCACGTGCTACTGTTACACTGCACGTGCTAAGCTATTACACTTCACGTGCTACTGTTACACTGCACGTGCTACTGTTACACTGCACGTGCTAAGCTATTACACTTCACGTGCTACTGTTACACTGCACGTGCTAAGCTATTACACTTCACGTGCTACTGTTACACTGCACGTGCTAAGCTATTACACTTCACGTGCTACTGTTACACTGCACGTGCTAAGCTATTACACTTCACGTGCTACTGTTACACTGCACGTGCTAAGCTATTACACTTCACGTGCTACTGTTACACTGCACGTGCTAAGCTATTACACTTCACGTGCTACTGTTACACTGCACGTGCTAAGCTATTACACTTCACGTGCTACTGTTACACTGCACGTGCTAAGCTATTACACTTCACGTGCTACTGTTACACTGCACGTGCTAAGCTATTACACTTCACGTGCTACTGTTACACTGCACGTGCTAAGCTATTACACTTCACGTTAAGCTGTTACACTGCACGTGCTACTGTTACACTGCACGTGCTAAGCTATTACAATGTACGTGCTGCTGTTACACTGCACATACTAAGCTGTTACACTGCACGTGCTAAGCTGTTACACTTCACGTGCTAAACTATTACACTGCACGTGTTACACTGCACGTGCTAAGCTATTAAACTGCACGTGCTACTGTTACTGTTCCCATATCTCAGTGTTAACCAAAGTGCCTGCTGGAGCCGCTGTCGATGTTAGTGAGAGCAATGTTACAATGAGCTGTGTGGTAACGGGACATAAGACGACTCCGACTGTCACCTGGGATTGCAACGGTAACAGCTGGTATTTTCCATCATTATCTGACCAAAAAATGCGTGTTTTTTGTATTTTTGTTCTTGTAATTGTATTGACTTCACCAATATTTCAAATGGTCCTGAATGGGGATCACGCCCAATATGACAACCGCTCTTATCAAATCAGATTCTTCCAATTTCTGAATTCTGATGCTGTGTAGGCAATACCCATTAATCCCAAATATCTGTAGGTGTTTGGTGTGAGCACGCAAGTAAGAATTTAAAGACGAAGATCGACAGTACTGTTTACACAGATCTTATTGTCGCTCAAGACAAATGTCTCGAAACCAAAGGTAAACATTGATTCTTGATTTATATAAAATCGATCCAAAATGGAGTCTTTTCCTCTATTTCCAATAGAGGGAGAGTCTATCCCTCTACTTCAAATCTATAAAATTCCCTCCCCCAATAGACTGCACGGGTGTTACTCGAGAGATCAGGAATGGGGAAAGCAAATACTATCTCATGAAGGGGGAACTAACCGCCTCGGCAGAAGACGACACCTCTTGGACCAATGGAGCTTGTGCTGAAGATCATAGTGGTACGAATAACTAGTGATATTATGAAACTTAGCCGTTTCTTGCCGACTGTTTATTCATACTGGCCTATGAAAGGATTGATGCCTCTAAAAGTACGGATCCCTAAATTATTAATTCCATTTAATGATTGTTTTTCAGGTTGGGTTACCATCATTGCCGATTGTTCGGATGGAGCCTGCGCAAAACCATTCGAGCTTGGAAAACACGACCTGGAGATCAAGTACAGCACCTCTTCGGATGCTGATAAATACGTCAACTTCTTTGATGTGTCCAAGGAGAAGATTGGATTTCTTAAGTGGAAGGTCGGGGGAAAGGTTCAGGTATGTGAGATGTCTGATATTTCATTGGTTGGCCGGCGACCATCAAGGGGGCCGGGGTGTACACGTTCTCCGACTCTGGGACTCAAGCACAGGAGGGTCGAGAGATACTCATTTCTTGATTTTCGAGAGAATGTTTATTATGAGAAGTGCGGATATTTTATTCGTGGAGAGAGAGAGTACCGCAACCTAATCAGTCAGCTTCAAAGTAGGGTGGAAATTTGGTGAAAATTCGGTGAAAATACGGGAGAAATTCGGGGGAAATGCATAAGAACTTCTACTTTTCAAAGTCTACTTCTGAAGTAGCACTTCTAGAGAATCTAGATATGCTACCATGCGGCTACTGAATTATATATATAGTAGCTGCAGATAAACTTATACAGGGGAGGGTATTATGTGTGTTTCGACTATCGAAACCATTCGAAAATTTGATTGTGAAAAAGTATGGCGACTGAAACATATTCAGCTGACTGCTGTAGCTCAGAAAACAAGTTTAAACACGTTTTATTTATGTGCATATATGCTTGTACTTATGATATTTGTGATAAAAATAAGCATATTACTGGGAAAAAGAGACAGCTAGTTCAGGACAAACTTATAAGGGCTCGGTGCAGAGCTTTAAAATTTAGGTTTTTCTAGGTATCTTATCTTTTTCATGAGTCTTCTATTATCTTTTCTCGTAGCCTAAAAAAGTCTCTCTACGTCTTTCTCACATCAATCAATCTCTTTCCTTGTTGCGAGACTACGGTAGCTACAGTAACCTGAAATATTCCAAATGTTTCTATCAGAAGACAAGGGTTTGGTCCCATATCTGTTGGCGACATAGCCACCTAGTGCGATCCCCACATGTGTGTGGGGATCACACCAGGTGCCTATGTCACCAACCATATCTGTATGTCACCACTTCGTTACCCAGACGTTTCTATCAGGTAGCGTATTGTACGGATGCGGAGGAGCTCGATTGGACCAAGGCCCCTGCTGCTAGTTCATCTGAGAGAACATGGAAAATAGTGAAATCGAGTACTCAGGTATGAATTGATGCCTGGCTAGACTATGTTTCGGGTGACTCGGGAGGGTTAGAACATAAGATATGACATCATCAATGATGTACATAAGTCAAATCAACATATTGTCAGTACTACACCAGTATTACCCATCCTAATTAACCCTGTAGATCAAGATACTGCTTGATGGCACATTATTCATCTTTATTCACCCCAAACCATGTATTCAGATCAAGATACTACTTGATGGTACGGAAGTGTTTATCTACAAGTATAAGGATGAGGCGACATGCAAGGCAAAGTTCGAGAAATCCATTATGTTTGTCTCATTCTACGCCTTTACCGGGAAGACGACATCACCACAATATCTTAACGTAGGAGATGGTAAGAGCTGGTCACTTGGAGAGGTTCTTCAAATACTTTCTTCAAATATAAAATTGATAAGTTCAGAAAAAAAGCATACGAGTCAGCTTTTAAAACACTCCAAATGTCCCATTTAGATAGTCAAGAGATACCCAAGACGACATCGAACTCCACCCACCTGATCTCTACCTACACCAAGAGGAACCTAACCAGGGACACCAGCTGCTCATGTTCAGCAAAGTTCAACGAAATAAGCACCATTAATAGGACTTTCACCATCTACGAAGCGAGTAAGTTAACAAGAAAAACAACGATAGATAAATTAACCAATAAATTAAATTGTAAGTAAGTGTGCACTGCACACTGTGCAGTTTGAAACGTAGCGTAAAGCAAGTATATTCAAGTCACCCTGCCACCATCAGTGTCATGCTAATTTTAGGACCCCCATGAATTTCAGGCTAATTAATTGTCTACATACATATTCCATCCTCCCCATATAATTTCTCCTTCAGCTGCCCCATTCTTTTATAGTTCCGACCCAATCTCTCTCAGCTGTTATTATAGTTGACTGTTTTATTCAAACCCCTTTTAGTCCGGGGCGGAGAGAGAGGGCCGAGTCGATCAAGGCAAGCTCAGTTGACTAACCCAATTAACCCTTTTCAGCTAAGCTATCCCCTGATGCCTACTACTCCCTGGAGAAGATTGTGATAAATCCTGCATGTTCATTCAGTGTGGGATATAGTAAACTATCTGGAAATGTGGAGTGGTATTTCAAAGATGAAAAAGTAAAGACTGACCCCATTAAGGCAGTCCAACTTGGGGAATCTAAGATTTATAACATCACATGTAAGAACTCTTTGATCGGCGTTTTCGATCGTTTTGAACGTTATGAATTAGACGGCAGAGGCGATGTTCTTTTTTATGATGAGTTTTCTCACAAAAAGACTGCCCTCTCAAACTTATCGGCGACATAACAGCCATGTAGTATGACAAATTATGATTGATATTTCCCTTTCAGCGACACTCGACGTCCAAGCGATAGATAAGGATGCCTCAGCGATACTGACGTGTATTTTCAAGTTCACCAATGAACCCAGTCTCACTTGGCAGGTCGGAGTTGGGCTTGTATGTAAGTAGCTTTGCATCGGAAGTTTCCTCCATTCCCATTATTGGATGGCCGTTTCTTGATCACCCAAGATCATGATAGACCAAAGGCCAAGGCCATCTACAAAAGTTCCAAGTTCCTCTACCTTTAGAAACATTGGCCAACAGTGCGTGAATACGGAATGATGGCCAACAAAATTTTAGCTTCTCCAGTAGCTAGTGTAATAATGACTTCCCACTCCCAGCGTTCTATGACAACCAGCTGGCATTCACCTCTTCAACCAATAAACTAACCTACAACTGTACAATTGATGGATCTGCCGTTGGAACCCCCTGGAAATACTACCGTTCCTTCAGTGTAAGTCTTCCAAGCTTACTTGTTTCTGCTGATTTGTTCATGATCACCATCCGACCGGTGGGTATCGCTTGGATGCAAATCCCCGCTGTTCAGTTTTATGTTTAGATCGTTCCTAGATCGACGTGTATATGATCGATATTTTCCGAAACTATAACTTACAATAACATTGTCAAATGCTCATTCCTCCAACTGCACTATAGGGTGGTGAGGAGAAGTTAGTCAGTGGAGTATTCACTGAGGACAGCTGGGGTTTAACAGATTACACGCTGAAATGTCGAGCTGAGCTGCCCAGCCAAAACTTGACCAAACAGTTCGTGGTGGACAAAACTGGTAAGAAATTACACCCGATTCAGAGATCATTTAGAGACCATTCAGCCGAGTTGTTGTAATTAGAGCTCGTGAAAGCTCTTAATCACGAATCACGAGTTGTTGTAATTAGAACAAGTTCTTAATCCTCTCCCCCTCAGAGCCGGTTACCATTCCCACAACAAGCGATGAGTACATACAAATTTGGGAGTACAAATCGGAGAATGTGACAGTCAAACTGACTGATCTAACCTACACACCCACGAAATACTCAAGTTCATGCAAAGGTAATTCAGTAAATTGCAGTTTTAGAATTTCCTGGGCCCAGTAATCCCTTCGCGTAACTTTTGGTTTGGTATCTTCACACGGTACGAGGAAGGGGTGATACCATCACCAATGATATTATAGCTTTAAATTTTACCGATTCCTCACTCACAGATGCCGACAATAAAGACTGGCCTGCCTCCAGTAGCACAAAATCTGCTTTGACCTCCGATCATGGAGTGTTCTATGTCCAACAAACTTCAACAAGAAAGAGCACTTTGAGAAATTCTACAATCGTACCTCGTTCTACCACTGGGTGAGTTGATACAAATCCCCCGCAAAGTTATATCAGTAACATAATCGAGTAACTTTGCGGGCGAGCTGTTTAAGATTTGATACTTCCAATCTGCAAAATTATTTGCTTCTTTCAGCGTTATGTCATCACCCGTGGCGTATATTTCCCGAAAGGGTAATTGGGAAGATGTGGAGTGTACCTACAAGTTTGATTTTAAAAGTAGCTCAATATCAATTCCTTTCAAGGTAAAACAATACACTAACCAGAGAGTTAGAGTTCATTTTCAAAATCTTTTAAAGAATCAGCACTGCTATATTGTTGTTTTTCTTTAGACAACAAACATTTAATTCCCGTCACTATATTGTCCAATTATCCCCACAGATTGACTCCTTTGGAATGAGGAACATCACCAAGGTGGCTGTAGCTGAAGCGAGTATGGAAGTCAGTATGGCTGTTTACTATCTAAAGGAGCCCAAGATGGTCAATGTGTCCTGGAATATTGGCGGGAAAATCAGCAACAAAGGTAGCCTATAGAATTACTGAAATTGTCTCCTTTCTCACCTACGCCAAGTGTGGTTGCCGCCGCCTTTAGCCATTCATTTGCATTGTCAAACGAATCAACCCATTACAAACCATAGCGGGCGAACAAACGACCGCTGGCTAACCTGATCCTTCAAAAACCGTACGATTCGTTGAGTAAACATTATCAAAGTTGAATTTTTCGCTTGAAATCCATCCAGATGCTGGGTACAAGAGTGTTAAGACCACCAACTCCACTGGGTTAACCGATAAACTGACGGTTGATAATGTTCTGGTATCTCAACATGGCAAACACGATATTACCGTGTCGAGTAACAGTGGAGACTCTATCGCACAACTCCAGCTTTATGTTATTGGTAAGTAGATTTTAGTTTATTGAAGCAAGTAATCTAGACACGCGAATTTTGTATTCACCAGTTTTCACTTAGTGAATCACCTGAATGTGGGGGAAGTAAGGGGATCTTTCCAATTATACCCACCTAATTATACGTCCCTTTCCATCTCTATAACAGATGTCAACAGAATGCCGGCCAGTAGTGTTCTGCAGCAGAAGGGAGTCAGTACCTCCATCACCTGTAACTGTATCAACTGGAAAGACAATGCCACTGAAGTCACCTGGAATAAAGCTGGTTAGTTTTAAGTTTTAAGGATATAATTTATATCCTTTTATATTATAAAAGTTCTATACTCCATAGTCCAAACGTTTATACTTCCGATCTACTTCCAAAGTAATAGCATAATCATTAGTCATTCTAAATTCAGATGGAGTTTGGCAAAATCATCACATCTTTTCAAACACCCTGCAATCCTCTATCAGGAACGTCTGGTCTCAGCTATACCCTCTCCACGATCAAGGCAACCTATGCCTCGAACTTTAACGACGATACAGAGATCAAGTGCAAGTTTAACTTCCCTGAGGCTGTGAGCATTGAACGGGCCATTGATATCGATGTCTTCAGTAAGTCTTGAGTACCTTTATTTACCGCGGTAAACTGCACGAGCCGTTGCGACCCGTGTTTAACTTTTACCTGGTGTGTTGGGGTGTACGGTATGATATGGTCCAGCTACCTGCTACAAAGGCAAAGCAGTTACTATAATGCCATGGTGTTTAATTTTTAATAATGCCACGTAAACTAATATTTAATTTATATTTCAGCAATGTCCGACGTGGCTGTTTCAGCTCTGGCGGACACTGGATCTACAGTATCCGTTGAATTCCCCATCTCTGGACTTTATGATTTCTCCAAGGCGACAATTCAGTGGGCTCTCAGCGGAAAAACTATGACAATACCCAGCTCATGTAAATAAAACTGCTCTCTAAATTCTTTATAGCAACTCCCACGTGAACTCGTGAATGCGAGTGTTATTTTGAAAATCAAATATATTTAGATATGTATATTTTAAATCAGTACGTAGTTAGCCAAACCTCTGCCCCTCCCCTCCAGATTACACTACGATCGCCACGGACTGCACCACCCACAGCTGTGCCTCCACATTTACCTTTGAGTATACCAAACTAAAGATAAAAATGAACTACGAGAAAGTGAAAACGAAGAAGATCAGTTTCTATAAAAGTGACAACTCACTGGTACGTTTCTTAGTTTTATTCATCTTTATCATTATAATACCAAAAGAACAAACAAACAAAAACATGTTCTTGAATTGTTAATCCGTGTCATGTTAAAGATCATGTCTAGTTCATGTTTAATCAATACCGACCCTAACTAACCTCCTTGCAGATGGCCACCCTATCCTGGACGGACTACTCAGGTCTCACTCTCTCCGGGTACAGTGGCACGATTGATTGGAACAGTAACCCTGGTTACAGTGACGCTACAACAGCCATTGAGTGGCATATCGATATCAGCGATAGTGTCCTTACCATAACCAGCGCTGATGGGGCTACCAAATACGTTAACAAGGACCTAAAGGTATAGTTAATTGGTTAATTGGGTGATTAATTGGGTAGTCAACTGGGTGGTTAATTGGGCAGTAATTTAGGCCTGGGAAAAAGTTAGATTAGCAAAATGTGACTCCGGAGAGACTCACTAAGTATCACCCCATGTGATCAGGTCGGTGGAAAGTGTACAACAGATATCTGCTCTATTTCCACGGCCAAGATCTCCTTTGATGGCTTCAAGGATATCTCTGGAAGTTGGTATAACCTGGTGGTCGAGGACAGACATTACATTGTGCAGAAATCAACCACCGCCAACACAGGTAATGACATATGGTGACACATAGAATTGGGGTTGGACTATCGCCGCTGCATCTCATTTCTGCTAAATTG
>AVPN01001257.1:8009-25946 GCA_000695325.1 Pleurobrachia bachei | reverse complement strand
ACAAGCTTTTTTGAGGTTTACATTCATTTTGGGCGAAAAGTTAACCTCAATTTTCTCCTTAACGGTGCACGCTAAAACGATTCCAACTATTTCATCTGGTCCGGCTCTTCGAGCCGGACCAAACCCCGAAAGTGACTTTTTAGACCCCCCGACCCCCCCCTCTGGCCTTAAGTCATGATGTTCGATCTATTCGATCGAAAGATATATACAAAAATATAGATCAGGCCAAAACAAAGCAAGAACAAAGTTATAGCTGCCGTGGTACATGGTGCAATATATCGCTGGAGTGTGTTAAATCTAAGAAAACAAACAAATGCAATTCGAGCATGAGCTAGATTTTACCCAGGAAAAACACTCGTACTAACAATATCTACTAGGGAGAGACTGAGAGAGTTTTCCCTCCTGGTTATAATAGGAGAAGACGCCCGCATTTATAGGTCTCTTGAAGGGAATTCCGTCCAGCTAATGCATCTAAATTTTACACACTCCGAGAAAACGTTCGTGCCAGCACGAATTTTTCTCGGCCAGGGAAAACAGCAATTAGCAATAGCAAAAGAGTCAAACAACAGGTTCATGCAGAGGGATCACTGATCTGGGATCAGGATTCTACAAAGAAACAAAGAGAAATTGTGTTGACCCAAAGACTCTAAGGTGTGGTGTGGAGAATTACAGCAGCTTGGGACAAGAATTACCAAACTTGGGTGATAACTTTGCTTTATGTCCCAAGCTGTACTGCATAAGGCCTAAGCCCATTAATGAAGTAAAATGACAATGAGTAGAAAGGGTGGTAACCAATAAGTATCTCATGTTGCTATCGAAATATGTCAGTTTCTATTAGCTTACTAAATATGGGATGACGCATACGTCATAATGATGTGAGAGCTTTACTGAATTCGGAGAATCAATACCTATATATAATCCCATAATAGCCAATTGCACTTACGGAACTCCTTTTTTATATCAAGTATTACTCCTCAGAAAATTATAGGCTTCAATTAAATTCAATAACTCAAAATGCATGTTCCTGGTTGAAGTGGTTCCATCAAAAATACATTAAGATTGAAGGAAGGAACATAATTCTCCACTTTTATAAAAATTTTAAAAGGCTGCTCGACAAAATATCGGCTCTATAACGCAAACTGGTCCTAGAGGTCCTTGCCCAATTGTCTTTACCACTTTAAATAGAGCACTATTTACACTTTAAGTAGTTCATTATCCATCCATTCTCTCTTCAGTAGTCACTGAAAAGTAGCACCTTGTTACGAACGCACAATTAAAGAAGGTTACAAGTGACAACTACTTAGCCTTATAATGAGAGAGAAAAGGGAAGTCAAATAGCAGGGCAAGTCTGAGAAGATTGGGCAGCAGCTTTACTATCATAATGATGTAGTGTGCCCTGCAGGGTGGCAATATAACGTGCTACCCAATTCAGTGGGACAATTTAGAACGTAAAACTTTGCCATGCTACGCAGTATGTCAATTCGGCGTAAGCTCACACAGGGCCTTCGATGTGAGAGACGGCAGACAGCAGACTGGGAACTAAACTAAACGGGTATTGAACTTTCATAACACATGCGTTACATCTCAAATAACTCATACTATGAGTCATAGTGCCGTTGTTCTTCTGTTAAGAGGAAGGTCATGTAGCCCATTTAGTACTGCCATGTAGCATCTGAACAACAACTCAAAGTCAAGGTGATGATGCATGATATAGTGTACTACTGCAGAAGAAGGAATCGGAGTTTTAATCTCTCTCACCTGAGAA
This sequence comes from Pleurobrachia bachei, assembly GCA_000695325.1. Taxonomy (NCBI): domain Eukaryota; kingdom Metazoa; phylum Ctenophora; class Tentaculata; order Cydippida; family Pleurobrachiidae; genus Pleurobrachia; species Pleurobrachia bachei. The sequence continues at coordinate 24,181 of AVPN01001257.1, read as the reverse complement.
TATGATCTCTGATCGGCATCAAACAAAACTACCGAGTTGTTCAATTGTATGCTGCTTTATCACATATATGATTACTACCAATAGTGCTTCGCTGCGATACGTGTCAAGGTCGACCGGAGATTGGAGCCAAAATCGTTCAAAGATTGTCAGGCCAATGCTCTGACCGCGGTTCTCGCATGCTCCTTATGAAAGAAATGAGAATAGATATAGGGCCAGGCCAATGCTCTGACAAGTCGAAGAAGAATCAAAAAATTGATTTCAAAGAAATGCATCGCGTGATAGAACTAGAAGTAGAACGTGTTCACTGTACCAGAGAAGGTGCAGTTTCAAGATTCTATAGAAACAATACCCCCAGGCACACAAGTACATCCGCTGGCACACAAGTACTGTACTGTAATTGTATAGTATGGAGCACACATGTTAGAAGATGAAACAGCAGAAAACAATGGGCGATACTGCAAAGAGTGATCCCTTTATAATGCGAGACCTTGAATACAGAGTACATGTACTTGGGCATCTCTTTATAATATGCTCTCTTTAAAAAAGCGATCCTGCACATTTTGGGATGCTCAAATAAAAAGTAATGAAGATTCACAATTCAAGTAAATTTGGGCCAAATTTAATTTCTTAATCCAAACAGAATGTCTCAGAAGCCATGATGTCAGTTGTTATGCGCGTGAGACTGAGCTGTAGTCATAACTTGGCAAGATGTCAGTGGGACCTTCTGTGAGACAAGTCATATGATCATGATGGCAGAATGAGGAGAGACTGCATTACTAACAGATTATAGAATCTCTCACGAGTCATAGAGACTGCAGCAGTGCAGCTCAGAGGTCGCTGTGTGCATGTGTGTGGGCTGATTTAGTCACCACTGCGGCGGGTAATTAGCAGCTTAGGCTCTGTGTAATATAAGACGTATGTAGTAAAATTTGCAGTTAATCCAAATTATTACTCTTCATTACGCATTAGCCTGTCACCGCTCTCTTTCCAGCTTGTAACTGTACATGATCCTTAGCCTTTTAGTTTTACACGTGTTTTTACTTTGCTATTTGGCATGATACAGGTAACACACGTAACACACGTAAGGACAATTAAAGAACAACGTGTAATGATTGCCATGACTTAGGATTCATGGTACATTACAAGATTTGTAACCTATACTACCAATAAACAAGAAACAACTGCGGGTATCCAACAAGAATGAGTTCATATCTCACAGACTGAGACCATTGAGAAAACAGTATCAAGTTGCCACAGTTCGTTGGACTTTCTGAGAAATATCACAATCAGTTAGGCAGAAATTACAAGCAATTGTTAGCCTATATTTTTACATTACGATCGATATAAAGGAGCAATATATAATTTGTGTATCAAAGGGCCCGGCTATATAAAATGGACGCCCATATTTCGTGGAATCCAATTCAAAATCTAGAAACTCTTCTGAAGGATCAGGAGGGTGGGACTTGCCAATCTAGACTGCCATAAAATAAAAAGGGGTTGAACAAAATCCAATTCAAAATCCAGAATCCCTTCAGCAGAAGGATCAGGAAGGTGGGACAAGACCTGGCTGATAGAATGGCCCCGATATCACCGTCAATATTTGTGCAGTAATTCCATGAGTAATACTCAGAGTATCGACTACTACAACGAAAAGCTCGGTTGTTTCAGTTTAGCGTGTGCGAGAAACCAATTTCTCTAGGCTGTAAAATGGCTTCACGTTTCAGTAAACAACTAAACATATGAGCCACGTTAAAAGGGAAGAAGGAGGAAGAGAGAGAGAGAGGGAGAGAGAGAGAGAGGGAGAGAGAGAGAGAAAAGGCCAAGAAATAGATGTATAGAACAGCATTTAGGAAAAAATATAGTGGTCGATTTAAGTTGTTGTTGTAAGATTAGATTAGTTCCAGCTGCGTTTATCCTGCACTCTTTTCAAGCGTGAAGGAACTCCCAAAATTCTCCTAACAATGAAAAGATATTAGGCAGGGCTCAGTATTTCCCTAGATTCTATTTCTAGAGACCGACCTGATAAGGAAGGAGACCTTCATAATATCATGCTAGACAGCATTTTGTTCTGAATGAATGGATCTGAATAGTAATAAGATTCTTTGGGGGCTGGTTCAAAAAGGTAATATTTAATTTCAAGAGGCATAAAAGTATTGTGAGCGGGGGAGACACGGAATGTAAGTACCCCCTTTTGACATTGATGTATTGTGTCTGAAACAGTATAATCGCAGCTTGGGACTCAAGGGGAGCAATTTGAATTATGGCAACTATGGTGCGACATGTTATCACAGAAACATCAAGTGACAGGGCAACAACAAGACCCACAGTACTAGATTCTCTGGAGCATATCTCATTGAGTTCCAACTTTGTAACAACAACAAGGTCAATTCATATAAGGGCACGCTCCAGTGCGAGTGGAATACAATTTTAACACTTTGCCTACGTGTCAACTGTCATCGTGTTAACATACGTCACACACACTACCACAGTCTGCGTGTAGAGGGGGAAAGCGATTGAATTTCGAGATTGTACTATGTTGCTCTATAATTTGAGGGTTCGCCCATTCATTCCGTCCCTGACTTCCACATCATAATGACACAACCCAAAACTTTTGGATAAAAAGGAGATAGTGGCTGTGACCAGGAAACGTTTTCCAGACAAACCTAGAATTCAGCCATCATTTCCATCCTCCAAAATCCAACCCAAGGTTGTTGAGTGACACCCAGTCCCCACCTGTCTGGCGGCGCCATACCCCATCTAAGTACAATGTCAAATTTGACTCAAACGCAACGGGGTATGGCTCCGCCATACAGGTCCCCAACCCACTCAACAAACCCATGGGCCAAATACAAATATGTCATGCCTGGCCGCCCTGCAGTGCTCCCTCCGACGCGAGCACACCTTGGTCAACACGACCTGCCTGTTTTACTTGTCTGGCGCCGCCGACCCCATTTGAGCGCACTGTCGTTGAGAATGAAATGGGGTATGGCGCCGCCATACACTTACAGTGTTTTACCAACCGGTAACTCGTAAGTACAACTTAGTTCACGAAATCAAGAAATACAAGTACAATAAACAAATTAAAAACATTAAAAACATTAAAAACGTCACACATAATATTGTTCTGTTCACCTAATTATTTAATAGAGTTGCTAATTCTGCTAGTGGGATCCTGTATTGAGTACAGGTTTTCAGGGCTGGCAATATAACTGCACGTGTTAACAAGGGATGTGTGACACTCCTCTTTCTCTCGGTACACCCTGTCTATGTAGTGTTCCTGGAGCTCCGCACGGGTTATTATACCTGATACCTGAGGGAAGGAAGGTGTCACTGTCAGTATTGGGAAGGTGACCTACAATTGGTCAACCATGGCTGAGCTGTGTCGTTATCAATGGTCTACTGATGGATATAGGTCCTATACTAATAGTATAGGACCTATATCCATCAGTAGACCATTGATAACGACACAGCTCATTACTATAGGGGGATAGCTAGGTGATCTAGTAGATCGCAAGAATACTTCATATCTTAATCTAGAATCTAGAGTAGTTCGAACCGGAACAACTCACCTCTCCTCTGTTGTTCACCACGACCAGATGACGGAGTCCCAAGGAGCGGAAAAAGGTGAACACCTTGGTGATGGGAGACAGAGGGGAGACTGTGTAGGGACTTGGGTTCATGTAGTGGTCTATATCCTGAAGGGTTTTTGTGTTCACTGCACTAAATCACTCTCACAGAGTAGCCTAGAATGTCTAAAAGTCAATGAATATTTAATTTTGTTGCAACTTCACCTGGATCGGATGGAAAGTCGCTATTGAAGTTCAAATTCAATCCCCACACTCACCATGACAAGGTTTTGTTGATCGAACTCCAACGTTACATCATCAATATCAGGGTGTTTCGGGTAGAACTGGGTCAGCTCAGGGTAGCTTATCAGTGGCAGCTGAGATAACGTGTGTGTGTCATGGGGAGCTGCACAGCAACGGAAGTGCAAGTGTGGGCCATATTTCCCTACACAGGAGCACTTCGCGTGGTTTAATGTTACACACAGGGACGGTCGTGCGCGCGAGGCGGTCAGTGATTAATACCTCGCGCGCGACAATTATGGTTGCTGAGATCGGCAGACAAACTTCAAAATGAAATTCATTTTCAAAACTCAATTCCATTTCACATTTTATTTGCAAAATACCAAAATTTTCAAGTTCCATGTATGCCTTTCAAGTTCCATACCTTCTCATCGGATATTTTCCTGAAGTGTTCCAGTTTTAGGAGAGTTACAATTTGGGATCGGAGTATCAGACCCACTAGTTTTAGATGTGATCTGTTGTGAAGAGCTCCATCACACCCTTCATGCTCCTTCGGGTTACAACTCCTGAAATAATTAACCATAATGTGTGCAACAAAAGGGTCCCTTTACATTTCGGGCTTTTTCTCCCTGCCAAATGTTCTCATACCCACAAAGCCACCTGGTACTTACGTGTAGACGCAGACAGGGAAAGCGGAGTGCTTAGTTCGTTTCAGAATGTCAACTAATCTACCAACAGTTGGCGTTGGGCTGATCCATTCTAGCTTGGTTTGCATTATATCTGCTGCACTTATCCTAGTGTGAGTACAAAGTGAGTGGGAGGGCTGGTAAAATGGTGGTACCTACACTTCCTGGGAAAAGTTCACACTGTAAACTATATATGACTGTCACTCACTCACTTTTCGGCAGTTGAATGTGCCTCCCACTCCAAAAGAGGCCAGTGTTTCAATTCAATGTGAATATCGTACAAACCACGGTTAAACAAGTCGCCTACCCACTTGGCAACCTAAAATTATTGTATTTTCAATAACTAAAATATTATATCTGAGTATGTAAGGCAGTTTTTTGGTATGTCCTAACCCTGTTTTATGGTACTGAGATAGTATAGAGGGTCAAGCAAAGGCTCATTTTCTTCTCCCTTACCATGAGAGTTAGCATGATGGGAAGGCCGTAGCTGATATTTCTTGTAGTTTCAATTAGTATGACAGTCAGGCTGATAGTCATTCGTACCACCCCTCCTAGGAATGCTGCGGCTCCTATCAAACTGTACGTGCCAGGATAGAATGCACTGGAAATATGGAGTAGGGGAGTGACAACTCTAATACAGTTCAATAAAACTAAGGGGGGGGGGGAAACTAAGTCATTCACAGTCTGGCGTCCCCATCTCCGTTTTGATAGTGAGTTCAGGTCGGCTCGTTTTTCAAAGTTTTTCAAACTAGCGCACCCATTGGGTACGCCTCAAGTAAGGGATTTTTGATAACCCGCCAAATATTGGCGAATTTAGCGCCAATTGGCGCCAAATTGGCGCCAATTGGCGCGCAAGACCTTAAGTACCCATTTACCCAACTATGGTTGCTGAGATCGTCAGACAAACTTCAAGTTCAAAATGAAACTCATTTTCAAAACTCAATTCCATTTCACATTTTAGTTACCTTATCATCAGATATTTTTCTGAAGTGTTCCAGTTTTAGGAGGGTTACAATTTGAGATCGGAGAATCAGACCCACTAGTTTTAGATGCGATCTGTTGTGTAGGGCTCCGTCACACCCTTCATGCTCCTTCGGGTTACAACTCCTGAAATAGGGAAATAATAATGGACCGTTAAGCATAAAGCATCGAGCAAAAGGGTCTCTTAATCTGTCGGCCTTCTTCTCGCCTGCCAAATGTTCTCATACTCAATGTTCTCATGTAAAGCTCACGTGTAGACGCAGACAGGGAAAGCGGAGTGTTTAGTTCGTTTCAGAATGTCCACTAATCTACCAACAGTTGGAGTCGGACTGATCCATTCTAGCTTCGTTTGCATTATATCAGCTGCACTTATCCTGTAGTGTGCGAGGGAGAGGGAGTGGGGGCTGGTATAATGATGGGACTCTTCCTGGGTCTGGGTCATCCCTCCCTCCCCGATATTAGTGTATATAATGTACTTGTATAGTGTGACTATGTGAAGCTGCCTGCAAGTGTGTACTGTGTACAAGGGAGAGCACTAGCAGAGGGGGCAATATAGGAAGAACAACTTCACACAGGGGGGAGAACAAGAACGAGAATATGACTGTCACTCACTCACTTTTCGGCAGTTGAATGTGCCTCCCACTCCAAAAGAGGCCAGTGTTTCAATTCAATGTGAATATCGTATAGACCACGGTTAAAAAAATCGCCTACCCACTTGGCAACCTACAAATATACTTTCAATGACTAAAATATTATATCTGAGTATTTATGTAGGGCAGGCATCTTCTTACCCTGTACGGTGAGAGAGGGTCGAGCAAGGCAGGCAGATTTTAGTTCATTTTTATCAGAGTTCATTTTCTTCTCTTTATTCCCTTACCATGAGAGTTAGCATGATGGGAAGGCCGTAGCTGATATTTCTTGTAGTTTCAATTAGTATGACAGTCAGGCTAATAGTCATCCGTACCACCCCTCCTAGGAACGCTGCGGCGCCTATCAAACTGTACGTGCCAGGATAGAATGCACTGGAAATGGATTACTATACCGATACGGTGGGTTACTGGGTTAGGGGTGACAACTCTTACAGTTCAGTTCAATAAAATTAAGAAATTCACTGTCTGGCGGCTCCGTATCCGTTTTAATAGTGCCTTTTGATCGGCTCCGCACCGCTAGCCAAGTTTTTCCAATTAATAACTAGCTAACCTGTCTCCTGTCTCTTCATTGTGGTCGCTTATAAATAATATCTGGTAGAGGTACCCACATATTCTACCATACACCGCTCCAATCAGTAGACTGGGTACAAATAATCCACTCGGTACACCTGCGTTGGGGGGAAGGCGTTATACTTATTAAAGTAGTAAATTTATGAAAAGTGATACATGAACAGCAATCAATTTCAAATTGTGACTTCGTATCAGGCTGTCACATTCTGCTACTTACCGATTCCATAGGTCCAACATGCAGCAAAGAATAGAACAACAAATAGCACTACTAGAGTTAGAACGTGGTAGGTGGGACTGCGGGGGACCACCAAATCGCCTTCTGGGTTTACTAAAACGGAGAAATTGACCATTTATATACATTTATACATCACCCGCACCCTTGAAAAGGGGTGAGATGATAGAACTTTGCATCCTAACTTGGTAACAAAGTCACCCACAAGCGGCACAGGGGCGCACGAGCGGAGGGGTAATTTCATGTGTACCTGAGTGGTTGAAATGGTGGAATAGTAGTTTGATAGAGTCCTCCTGAGAGGTGAATGCCAGGGTCATGTAGTCATTGTAAAGTCCTCCACTGCAGTTCCCATGTTTCAACATGCTCTCCGAGATAACCGGGTCCAACCTGGAAATAATAATAATAAAGGTGAAGGGAGGAGGGGGCAAAGTGACAGATTATAAAGAGACGATACAAACTGGGGCAGACTGAAAGAAGAAAATGGGTTGACTGAGGTCTGAGAAAGATACATGTATGAGGAGATCTCAATTTACCCAGTGAGGCTCCAATGTGTGCATGTTCCAACAGTATTAGAAAGGATAAAACACAGACTGCTAAGAGTTATCCCCACCAGAAGTACCTCTGCTACCCTGAAAAAGGAAAAGTTACCAGTGATTACCTCCCAAATAAGTACTGAAACACGATTAAAAATAAAAGATTCTAAGCCTCGCTTCCGATAAAGATCACTCGGCCTCGGATCGGACTAGCTATAAGTATAAGGCACACACATATAAGCCGCATCCCCTTTTATAATTCTCGCAGTGCCTCACCTGACAAGTCGACCCCTAGGGTTGACGTGCTTGAATCTGAACTGAGTCAAGTACAGATTGAGCTGATTAAAAGCCGCTCCAAGAAGACCTCCGACTGCTCCTATGATTATAAATACCACCAGATCTGATAGACCCCAAAGCAGGCATTGATCATCTCCATCTAGACACTGCAGGGTGTAATGAGATTATTGCAGTGCTGAATTGTAGCTAGAATCTATTCAGCGCTGCATGTAGCTAGTAGCTACTCATGTTATTGTTATTGGAGACATGGAAATTGTTACAAAACTGAGCTTTACTTTTGCTTTTATTTGCAAACACTGCATTATCGTTTACTCACGGTGAATTTTCCAAAGTTGATGAGGCCTGCATACTTAGAGCTAATCCCCACCTTCATTTCTCCCATAATGGATTGGAGGCACTGCAACACGAAGGCGCTACACATACTGCAAAACAACTGAAAACATTTTATAATTAATTAGGATGATCTTGGTATTACGAAGCTATCCCTCCCTTGCTCATGCGCCAAGCGACCCCTATGAAATGAGAATTAGATGAGTCATGAGAGGTACTTACAGTTTTCCAGGTGAGTGCCTGGTTCCAAAAGCTGCTCCCCTCTTCCAAGCTGAACAAAACTCCCCCCAGGGGCGCTCCAAAGGCAGCGGAGACACCAGCAGCTGCCCCAGCCGAAATGAAATCCCTCTTTAATCTGTCGTCGTGTTCCGCAAAAAAGGAATTCTTGTAACCAAACCTTTTGATCAGCCTACTGAGTCCCTGAAACAGTCCCGGATTCGCTATAAAACTTTCGTGCATTCGTTCTCTCATATATTTACTACCGCGTAAAGCGATTAAAAGTTCTTGACAATTCGGTCCGTTTCAAATTGCTAGGACAAGGTCATCTCACCTCTGGAAGTCCTGCTCCAATAGCTGCTCCACTGTGGATCATAGGCCCTTCTTTTCCACATGGTAAACCTAGAGGGGGATTTCACAGCAGTTGCCAACAAATTATAAAGTCCCTTTTAAAAATTTAGATGACAAGGGTTAGATAGAAGGGATATCAGTCATCTCACGTCCTTAAACAATCTCACAAACATACCTCCAGCCACACTGAAGAGAACTCCAAAAGCCTTACATACCAGGGTCTTCATTCGAACTACTTTGGGCAGCTAAAACATAGAAACTGGTCATTTAAACAGTTGACTCTCCCTTTTGAAGCATCATCTGAATACATAGACCGGTTTTTATACCGTTTAACTTACCCTAATTCCGTTCAAGTAACACTTTATCTCCGGTATTCCACTGCCTGCTGCCTCAGGCTAGAATACAGATGTGGTGTTATTGATCAAATAACTCAAATTGCCCAATTTATATCCCAGATATATAGAGTGGGTATACCCATTATGTATCCATGATCTTACCGTTATCGCTACAGATATGGCAGCGATTAGACAGTATCCGGTAGAAATTAATACGAATATCAGCAGAGGAATCATAAACACATGGGAGAACTTTGAATCAACTGAAACAGAAGCGGTGCTAAGTCGGCCAGAAGCATTGGCAATAGATGAGGTTTAGAAAAGAAACAAATTAAACCTATTGATGAAGTCTTCGGTGCACTAACCATTAACCAAACCCAACGCAAATGATACTCACATACTGAGAAATCGAACTTCAGTCTAGTTAGCTCCTTCACACAGGTATCAATCGCAAAAGCAACTGCGCCAGTGAGTATTCCAATAATTCCAAACATAATCCAATCTTTTAGTTCTAACAACCGAATGATCTGCAGAGAAATTGAGTAAAATCTAACTTGAAATCCTGACACTGACACTGGCTACTTTTATACTTACAGTTTTACTCTTAGCACTGATATGCTCCATATATGGCTTGTTAGGACATCGATCATAATCCAGGCTCTGAAGAAAGACTGGTGGATAATGTTATGTGTGAAATAATACTGTGCAGCTGTTTCATAACCCGCATCCTACCTCAATAATGGTCGGTGATTCATGGTGGACTCTCTGTTGAGTTAGTAGTGGCTGAAATGAGGTTCATATTACTGTCATACTAAGTAATAAGGGCCGGGGGAGTAATGTTGTGAATTTTACCGTTATCTCAGTGAATCCAGTTGCAGTTTCAGCTTCCTCTTCAGTATCGAACCATGCAGGGGTTTCTGACATTTCTCAGCTAATTATAATGTTAGTGGTGGAAGGGAAGGGAAGGGAAGGGAAGGGAAGGGAAGGGAAGGGAAGGGAAGGGAAGGGAAGGGAAGGGAAGGGAAGGGAAGGGAAGGGAAGGGAAGGGAAGGGAAGGGAAGGGAAGGGAAGGGAAGGGAAGGGAAGGGAAGGGAAGGGAAGGGAAGGGAAGGGAAGGGAAGGGAAGGGAAGGGAAGGGAAGGGAAGGGAAGGGAAGGGAAGGGAAGGGAAGGGAAGGGAAGGGAAGGGAAGGGAAGGGAAGGGAAGGGAAGGGAAGGGAAGGGAAGGGAAGGGAAGGGAAGGGAAGGGAAGGGAAGGGAAGGGAAGGGAAGGGAAGGGAAGGGAAGGGAAGGGAAGGGAAGGGAAGGGAAGGGAAGGGAAGGGAAGGGAAGGGAAGGGAAGGGAAGGGAAGGGAAGGGAAGGGAAGGGAAGGGAAGGGAAGGGAAGGGAAGGGAAGGGAAGGGAAGGGAAGGGAAGGGAAGGGAAGGGAAGGGAAGGGAAGGGAAGGGAAGGGAAGGGAAGGGAAGGGAAGGGAAGGGAAGGGAAGGGAAGGGAAGGGAAGGGAAGGGAAGGGAAGGGAAGGGAAGGGAAGGGAAGGGAAGGGAAGGGAAGGGAAGGGAAGGGAAGGGAAGGGAAGGGAAGGGAAGGGAAGGGAAGGGAAGGGAAGGGAAGGGAAGGGAAGGGAAGGGAAGGGAAGGGAAGGGAAGGGAAGGGAAGGGAAGGGAAGGGAAGGGAAGGGAAGGGAAGGGAAGGGAAGGGAAGGGAAGGGAAGGGAAGGGAAGGGAAGGGAAGGGAAGGGAAGGGAAGGGAAGGGAAGGGAAGGGAAGGGAAGGGAAGGGAAGGGAAGGGAAGGGAAGGGAAGGGAAGGGAAGGGAAGGGAAGGGAAGGGAAGGGAAGGGAAGGGAAGGGAAGGGAAGGGAAGGGAAGGGAAGGGAAGGGAAGGGAAGGGAAGGGAAGGGAAGGGAAGGGAAGGGAAGGGAAGGGAAGGGAAGGGAAGGGAAGGGAAGGGAAGGGAAGGGAAGGGAAGGGAAGGGAAGGGAAGGGAAGGGAAGGGAAGGGAAGGGAAGGGAAGGGAAGGGAAGGGAAGGGAAGGGAAGGGAAGGGAAGGGAAGGGAAGGGAAGGGAAGGGAAGGGAAGGGAAGGGAAGGGAAGGGAAGGGAAGGGAAGGGAAGGGAAGGGAAGGGAAGGGAAGGGAAGGGAAGGGAAGGGAAGGGAAGGGAAGGGAAGGGAAGGGAAGGGAAGGGAAGGGAAGGGAAGGGAAGGGAAGGGAAGGGAAGGGAAGGGAAGGGAAGGGAAGGGAAGGGAAGGGAAGGGAAGGGAAGGGAAGGGAAGGGAAGGGAAGGGAAGGGAAGGGAAGGGAAGGGAAGGGAAGGGAAGGGAAGGGAAGGGAAGGGAAGGGAAGGGAAGGGAAGGGAAGGGAAGGGAAGGGAAGGGAAGGGAAGGGAAGGGAAGGGAAGGGAAGGGAAGGGAAGGGAAGGGAAGGGAAGGGAAGGGAAGGGAAGGGAAGGGAAGGGAAGGGAAGGGAAGGGAAGGGAAGGGAAGGGAAGGGAAGGGAAGGGAAGGGAAGGGAAGGGAAGGGAAGGGAAGGGAAGGGAAGGGAAGGGAAGGGAAGGGAAGGGAAGGGAAGGGAAGGGAAGGGAAGGGAAGGGAAGGGAAGGGAAGGGAAGGGAAGGGAAGGGAAGGGAAGGGAAGGGAAGGGAAGGGAAGGGAAGGGAAGGGAAGGGAAGGGAAGGGAAGGGAAGGGAAGGGAAGGGAAGGGAAGGGAAGGGAAGGGAAGGGAAGGGAAGGGAAGGGAAGGGAAGGGAAGGGAAGGGAAGGGAAGGGAAGGGAAGGGAAGGGAAGGGAAGGGAAGGGAAGGGAAGGGAAGGGAAGGGAAGGGAAGGGAAGGGAAGGGAAGGGAAGGGAAGGGAAGGGAAGGGAAGGGAAGGGAAGGGAAGGGAAGGGAAGGGAAGGGAAGGGAAGGGAAGGGAAGGGAAGGGAAGGGAAGGGAAGGGAAGGGAAGGGAAGGGAAGGGAAGGGAAGGGAAGGGAAGGGAAGGGAAGGGAAGGGAAGGGAAGGGAAGGGAAGGGAAGGGAAGGGAAGGGAAGGGAAGGGAAGGGAAGGGAAGGGAAGGGAAGGGAAGGGAAGGGAAGGGAAGGGAAGGGAAGGGAAGGGAAGGGAAGGGAAGGGAAGGGAAGGGAAGGGAAGGGAAGGGAAGGGAAGGGAAGGGAAGGGAAGGGAAGGGAAGGGAAGGGAAGGGAAGGGAAGGGAAGGGAAGGGAAGGGAAGGGAAGGGAAGGGAAGGGAAGGGAAGGGAAGGGAAGGGAAGGGAAGGGAAGGGAAGGGAAGGGAAGGGAAGGGAAGGGAAGGGAAGGGAAGGGAAGGGAAGGGAAGGGAAGGGAAGGGAAGGGAAGGGAAGGGAAGGGAAGGGAAGGGAAGGGAAGGGAAGGGAAGGGAAGGGAAGGGAACTTGTTGGAACTGGTATTGAGTAATTTACTTATCGTTCTAATCGTTGTTATGATGAGGTCATACTGGTACAGTTCTTATAATCTCTTTCTACGAAACGACAATTACCGACACTTCACCCATCTCTCTGAGCTAACTGACATTAGTCGAGACTTGAGACAGAGTAACAAGCACTCTTACTAAAGCCAAAGGCCACAGAGTGATAGAGAGAGAAATAGAGGGAGAGAGAGAGAGAGAGAACACAGCGATTGTGGAGGAGGCGTTTAGCAGGCACGGCTGATGATGGAATTACGGGGAGGAGGCGTTCTTTTGATGATCTAATACCTTCGCAGTTTCACGTCATTCTACTACAGTATAAAAGGTATGATACCCAATGTTGTTCCTAGCCCCATGCTGCTCATGTTTCCCCGAAATGCATGCTGCTAGTGACGCTGTTATTTGGAGCCTATTGGCAATGACACAGTGTGTAAAATTACCCGTAGCTCATCATTCTACACACTGTGACGTGCATGCTAATTGCTTCTACGTGAGTCAACAATCACTGTTCGTGAGTAGCTGAGTTGCAGTTCTCCCTTGTGAGCAGAGAGAGAACACTTTACCGGCCACTACCCAGGTCCAATACACCTCCCTGTTAGTGTTCACCTAATTACTAGTTCCGATACATGCTTGTGATGTTGTGGTGTGTACATTAGCGCTTGAGGACATGTGTATTGTGTGTTATAGTTGACAGTTGTACACTATCGGCAGCGACTGCAAGCTGTCTCCCAAAACAACAAACAATCACTTTGGATTAGACGTATATTACATGTGTAGAACAACCAATGTCCGCCTCAACTTGAGGCTCAAGCGATGCTTGTTCTTGGCGCTTACACAATACCTGCACAGTAATGTGTACTACATTGTGTGTGTATTGATCTGCGTATTAGGGCTTGTATGGAGAGAAATCCTTCGTCGCGTCACATAAAACCGTCGCGTCACATAATACCTACATGCACAATATGAGTTGTAGTAGGTTATTATGCTGCCTATTAACAGGAAGTATAGTACTGCCTAGTATATTAGCGTCTGTCAAAGCCAAGCTTGGTACCATTGCCACCTACTCTCGCTTCCAGGGAGCTATATCTCTCATGTGTCTATCTAGGAACCAGCATAATAGCTTAGTGAGAGTATGGAGTCTTTCCAAAATTCCCAGGCTATCATCACATTTGTAGCTCACAGGGAAAACACGTTGCGTTGTGTATCAACTTTTCAGCTAGAGTCCTTTGTATCACATGCTCAACATCTTTTATCGCCCCGATCAGATCGGGTCGGCCCGCTGGACAACTCAACTAGCCTTAATCCTTCCTTCCTAGCCTTATGCTAAATGCTAATCTATATTTCCCCTCCTAGATAATATGAGCGAAGCTAACCCCACCCTAGAAGCAGCCCCCTCACCAGGACCTCCTACCACCTCAGCATCTGGGCCCCCTCCTGCCCCTTCAATTGTGGAACCATCACACCTGCACCTGGAAGAGGAGCCTGCCAACCCCGCCTCACAAGAGCCCACGCCTACCAGCTATCGGAGTCAGAACAGCTTTACCGATCAACCGCCCACCGTACTTGACTGGGAACATGTAAGAAAGCAGTTTTTGGGGAAATAGAAATGTCAGAATGTTAGAAACACACATCACATTGCCAACATCATATCTCTTTTCATTTTTATTCCCTCAATTCACAAGCATCAAACTGAATAATAATTCCAAACTCATAGCATTTCATCAATTAGCTTAGTCTATTCCATCTCTTAACAAACTCTCGCACATTCAGTGTGTCTGATGTAGCTAGGTATCACTATGGAGAGGGGAATTCCCTCATATCGCAGTAGTCATGACAACGGTATTGATGTTTCGGATGGGGATAAAGGAGTATCCATACTTCTCAGGGCTCTCGACAGAATCAGGAATCACACCCAGAGTTCTCCTTCTTAGAGTCTTCAGGAGTGATTTGCAGGGAGCTGATAGTCGTCTGGTTATCACTTCCTTGGCAGGATAGCAGGGGCTCTTTTTCTCCACCTGATACCGGCTGGTGACGGATGTGCTCTGCAGAAAGGGACGAGAGGGTGAGTCCATGTTCGGTCTGTAGATCTTCCGAGATGGAATAGGGGTACCATTTGACAACCCAGGAATCTTACTGCCTTCCTTCCTCACTGGGATCTTGCAGGTGTTGTTCGAGCCCTTCCTTGTAGGTTCCTTTCTTGGCACAACAGGGGTACTGGTAGCTCCTTTCTTGGGAGAAAACAGGTGAGATCTGGGAGTAGCAAGTTGGAAACCGCCGAAGGACCTCCGTTTGGTAGCTGGAGTTGTAGTAGTCATCGAAGTTGGGAGTAGGGATTTCTTCTTGACTGCAGGTGATTGAACAAGGGACCTCCTCTTATTAGCTGGTGATTGGATAAGGGACCTCCTCTTGGTTTGAGGAGTTTGAATCAGGGATCTCCTCTTGGTTCCGGGAGTACCCTGAGGAACGGGCACACACGTACACATGATGGGTGTCTCGAACTGCCGGTGGGGCATGTAGTGGATCATCACGATAGGTCGAATCTCTCCCTGGTCCCTCTCACAGTAGCTGGATATGTCCGTGATGGCAGTTGATATCGAGGATCTGCTGCAGGATGTCGAGTGGCTGCAGGAGCATGATGATGGGCTGCTGGTCCTAGAACAGGATCCACTAGAGAAGGAGGATGTGAGACTTGATGGGAAGATCATGTTGTAGTTGTTGAACTGCAGAATAGAATATGAGAGAGGTGAAGTGAGGAGAGGTTTTATACCATCTCGTCTGTCGAATGTCTCCCTCTCCTCCCCACCTACGTGTCTGGGGGTGGGGTTAATTGGGTGATGTAGTGAGCCTCAACACTGACATTGCCCCCAATTAACCGCTGCCCCCACAATAACGTGAGAACAAGGTGTGATCTGGCCAATTAGGGGCCCCGTGGGAACATCTCAGATGGCTAATTATTACCAAACCTTGTTAACGTCATATTGCTAATCAGAGTAAACAAGCTGTTGATCATGATATAGTACACGGTTAGTAAGAAAACACTAATCAGGATCAGTCAGATCAGTCCCATCATTGCTTGTGAAGGGGCGATGATACTGCAACTAGTGTTTACAAAGAGTATGTGTGGGAGAGAGAGCCACTGTTATGACGATTTTAATGAGAATTGAGAGTGGATTCATAATACCACATGTCAACCTTCACCCAAGATACAAGATATGTGGGATCACCCTTAGGGACTAGGCTAGTCTAGCTAGTAAACATGACCAGCACCCATGACAGCTGTAGTAGAATGACAGCTGGGCAGTAACTGTGTGACCTCACCCACATTATTTGTAGTCAATATCAGAGTTCATGATACTAATCCTCCCCTCTCTCACTGAACAGGTATCGGAGGAGGCTTCAGATGCAATCAATAATGTCGTGGACAACATTGTCGATAGGATGCGAGCGTGAGTGTCCTAATTGTAACATGTGTCTGTTTGTCTGTTTGTCTGTCCTTCCGACCTGGCGTTACCTTATTGGATGATTCCAGTCCGGTCAGTTTGCTGGTTGGACCACTAGAACCCACGCCTTTATTTGGTTCTTATTTGGTTGGAAGAATCTTTCCCATTCTTTTTCTGACCTTGCTCCCTCTAACGTATACCTAAAATAGACGCGCTCTCCCTCTACTACTAATGGCTCACACACCTTCTTGTTCTTCGGAGGGAGAGAGAGAGGGGGAGACAGAGAGATAGAGAGAGAGAGAGAGAGAGAGAGAGAGAGAGAGAGA
>AVPN01001256.1:0-18020 GCA_000695325.1 Pleurobrachia bachei | reverse complement strand
GATGAGTAGCTATGATTTAACCAGCAATATCAGAATCCGACAATGAGGTGTTTCGTTGATGAGTTTGTAGAATCTTACAGATCATATCACTTCATTGTTTACTGTACAGTTGATCAATTCTTACCAATAGCTTTGATGTTTGCCAGGTTGTCGACTTTTCGGAAAGCCTTGCATCCGTCCGTCTGTTGGTTTGCAATTATCCCGCTAAAGTGAACTCTGTGGAATACAAGGTGTGATTTGCAAGCCTATCAAAGATCTTTGTTTGAAATGAACCCGCTTAAATTATTTTGATTAGTTTGAATAATTCTTCCTTCCTTCCCCTCCAAGAAAACTAAAGAAAAGGTAAGGGTATAGAAAATAGACAACTCTGAGGAGTTTACTATAATATTTCATATTACCGTAGATCATTACTGATTAGTAAAGAGTATCCCTTGCCAGCGGCCAGTCCCAACACAGTCCCAGTAAATTTAGAGGCTGTAGGAAGGTCCTCAACTTTATTAGAATTTGTTCCTGAAAAGGAGAGAGTTAATTAAGAAGATATGCTTGCTGGAAGGGACAGCAGTTTTTCGGAGAGCGAATTAGAAATTAAAAATGAATCTTAGACATTAAGAATCTTATATAGAATCTTACCAAGTTGGCCTTTGTCGCCCTGTCCAAATACCCAGAGATTACCCGTCTTGCCCATTGCCGACTGAAATCTGAAATTAGAGTACGGATATAATCAAAAACTGACCGAATTCTTGCATTACGCGATGTGCAACTCCTAGACCTCGACTACGTATGGATCCATTTCATTTTGGTAGCTTATAGAATAGAAACCGACCAAATCAGGAAATACTGGTCCCTGATTTCGATTGGTTGATAACCAGTCACGTGACCTAAATAACGAGTTCTGATTGGTTGTTTAGTAAACAATGTTTACTTCTTTCGGTCGATTCGGTTGCTAAACTATACCTATTGGGTTTGCCATCCTTGCTTTTGCTCAAAAGCCTCTCGTCCTCAACCTCCCCAAAGCTATCCCAATTTGTCATTTCAATAGCGGGAAACGGATTAAAAAAGACCCAAAACTATCCTATTTCAATTTCAACATCAAGAAAGGGCCACACGATTATTCCAAAATCGATTATTAGAATTGACCAATTGAAATAATGGAAAACGTTAAAAGTGAGAAAAGATAAAGGTTATCATTCTCAGCATGTTTTTATCCATGATAGACAGTGCAATCAATTAGAGTGCAGGGTATACACACCAAGCTGTGTGTTGTATAGAGCATTCGGCAGTAAAACTAAAAAATAATGAAGAAAAAGCTTTAGAATTCCAAAGTAAGTAATGTATAGGTTGAAGATAAATTTCTGCCCATGTATAATAATAGCTATAAGGAGGGTAGAACAGTATTTCATATCGATTTATAGTGCACCACATTTCACTTAAAAGTTGTCAAGCCAATGCTCCATGACAGCCAAGTAGCCCATATTCTAACGATTCTAAAAACTGATCTGGTCCGAACTAAAATTACATCAAAACCGAGTACTGTACTAAATATAGTGAACTTGAATAAAAAAGAGATCATATCTCTCTAAGAACTATTACCAAGATTATCATCATATCATACAGTGATGAACATGTCAAGTCAATTCCTATTAATTTACTGCCTGCATGATAGATCTCTTGAGAGAGCTGAGCTCACACTGTATCACTATTATAATACTATCCAACCTAAACTGCAACGTGTGGCTGCTGGAGCTGTGTGCTGTAGTAGTAGCCCAACCTAAAACCTAATATATACTACGTGTCCCCATGGTACGAACCTGGTACGATGTCTTGTAAAGAGAGAGAGAGGATGGGGGAGATATCAAACACACGTTGAAACCAGTCGAAATGAGGTGGATGTCTCCAGACACTCTCTCATAGAGATAGACACGTGTTGGTTAGCTGCTGTGCAGGGGGTAGCGAGTTGTGTTCCCTCTTAGATTCTCTCTCCCTCTCTCCCTCTCTCTCTGTCTCTCTCTCTCTCTCTCTCTCTCTCTCTCTCTCTCTCTCTCTCTCTCTCTCTCTCTCTCTCTCTCTCTCTCTCTCTCAAGCTTTTTTCACATCACACAGAATGTGATAGATAATGGACCTCGTATCTTTTAATTTCCTATATCGGTTCAGTGGTATTCAAACGATATGATAAAGCGAACAAACATCTCTCCCTTCCCCCCAATCTCACCTCTGTTCCTATGGCTGCATGATAACGTTCACAACGCTAACAACAATATCTCACGCGGTGTTCTCTCCCTAGTTATTGCATGTATCTCTCCCTCTCTCCATAGTTATTGCATAATGCATGTATCTCACTGTGGTTCATGTTGTTCATTGTACTACAAAAAGTAATACACAATGAGCAAAGGTGTGATGGTAAGTTGTGTGCTCGAGGCCGTAAAAAGAAACACGTTTAGATAGTAAAGAACTGTTCACTACACATCGTATAACTATAAAACATACTACTACTACTACTACTACTCAGAGTGCCTGGGCTTGCCTACGGCATTACTGGAAAGTGGAGAGTTTCAGACATCAGTAACAACCTTGGACAGTGAAGCAACAGAGTTAGCCCTGCCTTCCGGACTCCCACGGGATCCAGTAGCGCTGGTAGTACGGGCTGGAGACCCAGATCCAGTAGCGCTGGCTGGAGACCCAGATCCTGTTCTGTTGCTTCGGGCAGGAGACGCCCCCATACGGTCAGGATAACTATCGGGCGACCTAAACCCACTTCTTGGTGATTTATTTCCACTTCCTGGTGACCTAGCTCCACTCCCAGGAGACCTAACCCCACTCCCAGGCGACTTAACTCCACTTTCAGGTGACATAACTTCACTTCCAGGTGACATAACGCCACTTCCAGGCGACCTAACGCCACTTCCAGGACTTCTCACATCGTTGGAGCTAATTCTACCTCCCGCGGGAGACCCAGCCCCACTAAATGCAGGAGAAAACATCTGGCTGGGTGACTTCATGATCGTCCCTGGTGACCTAAGCTCGGAAGATGTAGCAAATGATCGCATGCCGGTTGAGTTATTAGATCTCCTTCCCCCTGGAACAGCATAGAGAGGATCAGACATATCACCAGCACGTTCCGACTCTGAGTTATCTGAGAACAACCGATCAGTCTGGATGTAAGAAGCCAAGTTAACATCAGCGAAATCTTCACACTCTTCTCGTTCTGTTATTTGGAGGTGGTTCATGGGTTTGGAGGCGATTATCTCGAATTCTGGATCGGTTGCGTGAAGCTTTGTTAGGTTCACTTTAACTGTTTCTCGTTGAGTCGCTTCTCGAGTACCTGGCAGGAGAAATGAATTTAGATCGTTTGAAAGGAACAAACCATCGTTTGGATAAGGGGACTTTTCTTTTGGATAAACCACCTTTCTTTTTGGATAAACCACTTTTCTTTTGGATAAGGGGACCTTTCTTTTGGATAAACCACATTTCTTTTGGATAAGAGGACCTTTGTTTTGGATAAGGGGACTGACCTTACTTTTGGATAAACCACCTTTCTTTTGGATAAACCACCATTCTTTTGGATAACCCACCATTCTTTTGGATAAACCACCTTTCTTTTGGATAAGGGGACCTTTCTTTTGATCAAACCACCTTTACTTTTGGATAAACCACCTTTACTTTCTTTTGGATAAACCACCTTTCTTTTCGATAAGAGGACCTTTCTTTTGGATAAGGGGACCTTTCTTTTGGATAAACCACCATTCTTTTGGATAAACCACCATTCTTTTGGATAAACCAACTTTCTTTTGGATGAGGGGACCTTTCTTTTGGATAAACCACCTTTCTTTTGGATAAGAGGACCTTTCTTTTGGATAAGATGACCTTTCTTTTCGGATAAGGGGACTTTTCTTTTGGATAAGGGGACCTTTCTTTAAGATAAGGGGACCTTTTTTTTGGATAACCTCCTTACTTTTGGATAAACCACCTTTCTTTTGGATAAACCACCTTTCTTTTGGATAAGGGGACCTTATATATATACAAGACCACGTTATATATTAATTAATATTATATAAAGAAAGGTCCCCTTATCCAAAAGAAAAGTCCCCTTATCCGAAAAGAAAGGTCATATAATATATATATATATTCTAGGTATAAGGTGGTCGGTGGGAAATATGACGACAACACGGCCTCGGCTGTCCATAATTCTATCTCTTTGATTGTTTACCTGTTTTGGTGAACTTTCTCGGTTTAATGTTTGGTTCCTGTGCAATGAACTGCAGCACACATTTTATCAACACATCGTGGGTCTTATCATGGTGATTGCGGGGCTTGGAACCAATAAACTCCTGTGATAATGGATTCACTCAAATTAACATGTTTTAAAAGATTCGATCACTACTACAATAAAGATCAAAAAGATTGACATTGAACCAATATAACATTGGCAAGATTATGTTTTGGTTTGAGTTAACCATTCTAATAAACTCACTGTAAGGTTAACATATGAACCGTCCACAGAGTTGTCCAGTATGTTATCCTTCACTGTATCAAGTGTTCCCTCTCTTCTTAGGATCCTTAGCACATCCTTTTCCCTTCCACCCTGCGAGGGAAATAATATGACAGCTGTTTTCTCGAAAAGTCCTGGTCAGGCACATTTTGAAGAAAATCTGAAGAAACCTTTAGCACGGAGGCTCCTGAAACGATTATTTTTTAAATCAAACCTTGTATTTTTCGGTATCGTACTCTGGAAGACATGATAATGACTCAGTTCCCAGAGACAGGGACGCATTCCTCTTCTTTTTCTTCTCCTGCTTCTGAAGTGAATGAGACATTTTACTATTTCAAGTTCGTTGGAGCATTAGTTTCTTCAATCAGAGCGGTTGATGTTCCTGTACCTGTTTCGGCTGGTATTCAGTTAAATGTGATAGAGAATCCGTATTGAGGTGATACGACTCATCCTTTTGTCGCATACCTAGAAACCACTTCTTCTTTGTTGGACCACCCATCCACAGCTAAAAGAGCTACAATATATCAGTTAAATAATGATGGGGTGCCTTTAATCAACATATCAATTATCAGGTAGTTCAATGGTATGCCGCATGAATATACAGTCGGACCCCGATTTACCGGGATCCTCGGGGGAAAGGATTTTGCCCGGTAAATCGGGGTACCCGGTATATCGGGGTCAAATACCGTAAATTTCCTATTTTGGGGGAAGTTGACCCTCCCGGTAAATCGGGGTTCCGGTAAATCGGGGCCCGGTAAATCGGGGTCCGACTGTAATATGATTGTAAATGGCAATAGGTAGCTTAGGTTGGGGATTATATGAATTTGCTTCAAAACAAGAGCAGCAAATACAAACAACAGTGTGCACCATACTCAGCTTACATTAGCATGTGTGTATAATCGATCTACACAGACAGTAAAAATTGGCGGCCTTATTAGGACTTGACTTTAATATTTCTGGGTTTTTTATTCAGATTGAGCTTCTGCAACCAGACACCAATTTAACTTTCGAATTTTTTGGTCTTTTGGAAACTATGGACGTCTAGCTAGTTTTATAAACGTCAGGCAAATGATCGATTTTTTCAGACTGTCTCGTGGACAATAAAAGTAAATGGTCTGGTTTTTAGATCATTAGCTGTCTGGCACCGTAGACCCGGCCTTAGCTGAGCGTAAAGGGAATTCAAAACAGGGTCTGCCGCGTAGATTCGTCGGTTCATCATCTCAGATCATCATGCTTTATTTCAGGCTGCAGATATGACTTGGTGTCCCTCGTTTTACTTGTCGAGTAAGGGGTTCCCCCATACTCAACAACATTTTACTGCTCTCCCTCGATTTGTTGAGTAAGGGGGACCGGGGAAGAGTGAGACTCTCTTACCCCTTACTCAACAACTCTCGGTCTTTTTACTAGCATTTACAGATCATTTCTCTTCTTTACATATATTCCCTCAAACCATTTTATAAAATACGGAGTACAGATCATTATTTGCCATGGGGCGCGGTGAAAAACTTATAGAGATAGAGAGAGAGAGCTCAGATCAAACCACTATTTTTCCTCTAGCTAAGTTGTGTTGCATGTACTGAATGTCTTATATAGTGGATAAAATTATGGTGTGATGAGTTTGATTCTGAGTTTTTTCCTTTCGGCAGCTGTCCTATTACAACCAGTCACTGGTTCAGGTTAGTTGTAGAAATTATATTTGTTATAGTGTCAATTGTCAAGTAAGTAGTCATGTGCATGAGATCTTTGATACGAATTAAATTCTCTCAGGTTGGAAAGATGTTGAGCGGGGTGTCAAGATAACATGGAACCTAGAGGGAACACCTCTCCAGATAAAGACGGACTCGACAATAGCCAGTGATAAAATTTGGATAATGATGTACGACAAAGAAGACAACTATATCACTTACGTGGCTGTCAAGTTTTCGTCCTTATACAAGATAGGCAACTGCGTCCAGGGTGACTGGGCCTATCTGCCAGTGCCGGTTGAGGTCGAGAAGATTTGGACCATCACCAAAACGGAGACTGCCCTCACCATCACATGTAATGATGTTGAGGTGCTGAACTATTTTTTCACGGAGAGTTCAAATAGCAACTGTGTTCCAAAGCTGGGTGGTCATGTAGTGGATCAGATCGAGTTTAGCACTAGTGACACAGCATCTGACTTCTACAAAACAATGCCAACAGGTATAGTTAAAACAGCTGAAGTACAAATCCCGTAGGGTTAGTTGATGGAAATCAACTGATTTCCGACCCGAAATTTAGTACATACCGTGATCGTCGATATTGTATGTTGCACAATTGGGGGGGGGGTGGTTCAAAATTACCCAGTAAATGAGCAATTTTAGATTTACTTACATCCTCCTTACCACTGCAGAGTGTCCTGCATTCACGGTTGAAGGATCCACACAAGAAAACTGGGCGGCCCAGGATCTTGGAACTGAAATTACCATAACCTGCAAGCACAAACATGTTTTAATCGGTGATGAAGTAATGACGTGTCAAAGTAATGGAGAGTGGAGTGATCTGGAGACTATAAAGTGTATTCGACTTAGTAAGTTTTTAGTATTGTGGACAGGGTACAGGACAGACTAGAACCAGACTAGAACCATGAACGACAAACGATGTCAAATAAAAGTATCGGGGTACTTTTGTTTGGCAGCTCACAACACAGACGAACTGACAATGTACTGTGTATTGTTTGTCTGTGCTACTTTTGCTGTAATTGTTGGCACTTTGATATGCTTATTAGTAAGGCAACTTATAACGTATCACATTGCTATGACTATAAAAAGTAATCAGTTAGTTAGCCGAGCAGAAGTGGAAAAAAGGAACACTGGTAAGTATGGTACGTACATTATATATCCAAGAAACATTGTTATTTCCAGAGTATTATGTCCAGAAAAACTCGATTTTCCAATCCATACCCATACCCCTATAGACGATAGTTGCATTATACCCGAAGGAGTATTTCTTATTTCACGGTTCTGGACAAATCTTGTGTTCTGAGGCAAACGATATTCAAGCCACAATGCAGTGCAGATAAACAATGAATCCATTTAAAGCTAAAGCTAAGTATTTTTTTAGCAAATGAGTCCGATAGTCTCCTCAGAAATCACCTTCATTTCCTAAAGCTTTGAGTTAATTTTCATTTTTACTGACACCATATTTTCCAGGCCCTGGACGATTGAGACACTCTATTGACTTCGTTGGTGAACAAAGACAGAAAAATCCGGAATTTGGAGAACCTGCAGAGATTCCACACAAATACACCCTCAGAGTCCGACATTGTTTCATCGTATAAATAAACACACAAGAGTCTTCTGTGAAGTTCCAAAACATTATTCAATGAACGATTTATCTTGTTGAGCGATGAGGTATTGAGAGCCAGACATTGTTTTTTTGATAACAAACATTTGGAGTTAATTGATGTGTTTATAATGGACGTCCGATCTTTTTATCTAGCAAAATTTATATTTTTGAAGTACCTGCAAAAGTTGCAATCTAGCCAGCACTATGTAGTGTAAGTATGCTAGCGTGATTCTACCACAATGTAAGTTTAGTACTGTAAATTGCGGCTTATTCGATATACTAGTTTTGTATATCGTTTCCTTAATTTCTTTTGGTTTTGCATGTCTATAAAAGAAGATTCTTCCAACATGAACATGGAGTTTGAGATCGAGAACCGCTTCAAAACTGAGCTTCAGAATCACCGCTCTAAGATCTGGAAGGGTTACTGGGTGATCATTCTTCTCCTCATGACGGGAGTGTGTGCGCAGCTGGTCTACGAGTTAATTACCAACTACCTCGCTTATGATTCCTATAACTTGTACTATACAAACCTGGGCAGTGAATACCAGCTACCATCCATTACAATTTGTAATCTAAACGTTCTCGATCGGACTGAATTGGAAAAGTCATCCGTGACGGTGGGAGGAAAAAACATTACGTATGATGTAATATTCACGGAGATCCTTGAGACGTATAGTAGCAGGGATAACACTGATGGATGGGAACAGATTCCAGGGGCCGACACCTTATCAAATGTTATTTCGGCTGCGGATCTCTTTCTAAATTATGGAATGGATATCGAGAGTGAAATAGTGGGTGATATACAGTTTGCAAAGAAGAGTTTTAATTTATCACAGATCGGTTCGGTGCAAGTCACCGAGATGGGAAGTTGTTTGGAGTTAAATGACAATGAACTACTTGTACAACGTGTGAGTTAATTTTACAAAACATAATGATCACTTTTAAAATTAGGTCTACGTTGAAATTAAACAATAAACCTCCAATCTCCATCCGGCGTCTATCAAGCTAGTAAAACTGCAGTTAACTAATGCAGAGTTATGATTAAACTGTCAAATACATCTATCTTTCCCAGTCAAGTGATAAGTAATTAATCTCCCTGCAGGTAGGTGGACCAACAGGTGGATTGGTTGTAACCCTGGATGCTGAGGTTTCCAAGTATCTGGATACCCAGCAATCTTCCGGGTTTAAAGTGATTCTTCGGCAAACAAATGAAACGGTGTGTATTATCTGACAGTCATGTTATGTTTAATGTTCTAACCCTAGCCAGGCAAATTATCTGACAGGTGATAAGCAAAGAGTTCGGATTTCCTGTAGCACCTGGAAATCGATACATGATTGACATTAAAACCATTAACGTCGAACGGTAACCAATTAAAGTGGCGTTGATTAAATGTGTAAACTGTTTTTAAGTCTAAGTTTTTAAGTAAATATGATAACTATCTAGGCTTCCTAGAGTTATTATTATGCCAACCCCCCCCCCCCCCCCAACTTATGTGAACCTAGATCCAACCCTGTATAGGGTTCAACCTCCGTGGGGAAACTGTTCCGACCAAGAGGACATCCTAGATCGAATGGGTTACCTAACAAATAAAGAATGTTTTCTCAACCAGATCTTGTATATGTACCCGAGATTGTCGGAACAAAACTGTGGTTGCTTTCCTTGGTACTTTGTCTCTCGGTAAGTAATAACTAGTAATAATCTCTACTATAATTTGATTTTAGATACTTATAACATAAAACTTCACAAGTATTATAACTGATTTCTCGGGTCATTCAAATGTTGAACTTGTCACCTGCAGTAAAAACATATATTATATCTCCGACTCACACCAATCTCCCACTGCTAGTTTTTTATCGGACGATACTAGTGATACCAGTGATCCCTATCTTCCAATGAGAATGATGAAATACTGGACAGAGGTTCTCGAGGAGGACCTGCGGATGACATTTAACGACACCTGCCTCTATGATTCCAGTCAAGTGGTGTAAGTCTTGAGTTAAATTACCCTAGAAAACCTCGATTGAAAATCTATTGAAAGATTTTCACCCGAAGTGAGCGTGGATTTAGCATACGAGTGAGTGTGCCCTAATTGCGGGACCCGTTCAATAGTTTTCTGGCAGGGTTTGTTGGTAAAGAAGAGACGGCCTCCAGGAAGAAGAAGAAAACGGGTCTGTTGGTCCTAGTTTTTCATGATTTATTCGGATCTAGATAAATATATCTTCTTCTTCATCATGATTCAATCCATTCCTCTGATTTCCTCCTCCTTGGTCATACCACCCAATTTTTCCAATTTTCTTGGTTAGAAATACACGATGGCTTTGTAATAAAATATAACGGCTTAATATCAGTTACAGAGCACTCTTACATTGTATTTCAGATACTTATTACTTGGCATATAATTCAAAAATAATCCTTCTTCAGCATTCTAACCAGTTATAGATCTGCATATGATCATACCAAAATTGAATTCTGCATATCATCTGATCGAGGGATGGGGGCCACTTCAGTAGGGGTGAAACCCTTCACTTCGGTTGATGTCTCCACAGTTGGTGCTGGTGGGTTGGAGGGGTGGTGGGTTGGAGGGGTGGTCTGATTTCTCGGGTCATTCAAATGTTGAACTTGTCACCTGCAGTAAAAACATATATTATATCTCCGACTCACACCAATCTCCCACTGCTAGTTTTTTATCGGACGATACTAGTGATACCAGTGATCCCTATCTTCCAATGAGAATGATGAAATACTGGACAGAGGTTCTCGAGGAGGACCTGCGGATGACATTTAACGACACCTGCCTCTATGATTCCAGCCAAGTGGTGTAAGTCTTTTATTCATTTACCCTAAATGCACCAAAGCATGAAAGTTCACGCCACACACATTTCATGAAAACGTGTGGTTTATGGAGGAGTAGTTGCCTAGCAGGTAGCGGTGGACAAAAGGGGAATCTCAAATACCCAAAATGATTATCAAAAACCTTGAGTGAAAATCTATCGATAGATTTTCACACGATTTGATCGTGGATCTAGCATACGAGTGGGTGTGCCCTAATTGCGGGACCCGTTCAATAGTTTTCTGGCAGGGTTTGTTGGTAAAGAAGAGACGGCCTCCAGGAAGAAGAAGAAAACGGGTCTGTTGGTCCTAGTTTTTCATGATTTATTCGGATCTAGATAAATATATCTTCTTCTTCATCACCGTGGTTTTTCTGATGATTCAATCCTTTATTCCTTAAGGAAATTTCCTCTGATTTCCTCTTCCTTGGTCATTCTACCCAATTTTTCCAATTTTCTTGGTTAGAAATACACGATGGCTTTGTAATAAAATATAACGGCTTAATATCAGTTACAGAGCACTCTTACATTGTATTTCAGATACTTATTACTTGGCATATAATTCAAAAATAATCCTTCTTCAGCATTCTAACCAGTTATAGATCTGCATATGATCATACCAAAATTGAATTCTGCATATCATCTGATCGAGGGATGGGGGCCACTTCAGTAGGGGTGAAACCCTTCACTTCGGTTGATGTCTCCACAGTTGGTGCTGGTGGGTTGGAGGGGTGGTGGGTTGGAGGGGTGGTGGGTTGGAGGGGGTGGTGGGTTGGAGGGGCGGAGGGTGGTGGAGGGGTGTCTGCCTCAACAACCTCCACAGATACGGTTTTATTACGAAACATACTGCGAACAGACTCCAGTGGACGACCGGTGCAACACAGACCCATCACTTGCTTTCTCAAAATTACCAACGGATTTAGCGCCGCGTTAACCACCATCAAAACCACCAACAACACCATCAACACACTGAGTAGACTAGTATAAGTAATGGTATCGTTATTTGCAAACAAAATCAGTCCCCATATTATCGTACCATTGGTATTGGTGAGGAGGAACACAACACCCAGTAGAACAACTGTAACGGCAGCTTTCCGGCGTTGTTGATCTCTTTCTGCTGCGACTTCTGATTTTCGGTTAAGAAGGATGCATGTCCAAACTGTTATCACAAGGTTAACCATGATCATTCCAGTTTCACAACAGAAAAATATCCAGTTTTGTATCCAAAGACCTTCTGTTTGTAAAAGAATCGCTTGTGGGATTATTCCAAGAGCCAACAGCATAATAGAGATTGACCAGAATAACGTCTTGTTTATTCGGTAAAAGGGCTGAGCCATGGCTAAAAGCCGAGTACCACCAATTATACAAGTCCAAATTCCAGACGCCTGATTGGCAAAGATGCATAGACCATACGTGTAACCGTAGTACCCACCCGATAAGTAATACATTATCAGCAAGGTCAGTCCGATCACACAAATACTGAGGTCAACAAAGTTTAAAACCATGTACAGTTGCCTTGGAAACCCCTTACATCTGGAGTTGTAGTACAGAGAGTAGACGTTGTTTAGGATACCAGCCGTTGCTATAGCGACCACACACCACCACCATAATTGGTATGTTATAGACATCAGCTGATTTTCACTGAAAAGTTGTCTTATGTATTTTCTCTCAGCGGTATGTGCTGACTGTAAGGGACCAAGGAACTAAAAAGTACCCGGGTATGTTAACCACAAGTACTCGGTTAAATTGGTATCAAAAGCACGGCAAGAGTGCTAACAAATCAAAAACTGGATAGTCGGGAGGGATCGATGTGGTTATCGACTATACTATCCTTGCATATTTGATTATTTGAGGTCGTACAACCCTACGACAAGAGATTACCCTGCACCCGAAACATGCCAAATTCCTTCTCAGCTCGGAATGAACAATGAACATGGTACTCGGTTTTACATATGAATATTGAGTACTAGCGCACCCACGTTATAGTCTAAGCGCTTAGTCTAAGCATTATCATAATGGAAATACATGAACAACCCGCCGTTCCAGAAAACTTGTATGTGTTATATTGCTGTCCAGCAAACCATTGTGTTAGTCTAAGCGGAGCTAGAGAATGAGGTTAAGGAAGGGAGAGCGTGAGAGAGAGAGAAAGAGAGAGAAAACTATAAGAGAGATTTTCTAAAAGAATATTGTCTGGCACACAAACGTATTAACAGATTCTAGCATTCTTTTCCATTTGCTCTCCCTCTTCCTTTTCAATGAGAGGGCCAGCTGCAAAGCACGGAGAGAGTCACGAGAATATTTATGTGGGGGAAGCTATAAAAAATAGTATGTACTATAAAAACTTAATATCCCATGAATCATCATCCTTAATCTAAATGAAAACTTGGTTGTTTACTTGTTTTTGGGCATCGTCTCATACCTTAACTGATCTTGGGGCAGTCCTAGCAGAGTAGCTTCTAGCGAGTGTTTACCACGTATGAATCAAAATTGATGAAATCTAAAATATAAATTTACCCCCTCAAAAAATTTTAGGTCGCCTTTTTTCGGTAATATTTTGTTGAGTAAACAGCTGATCATCTTTATATTTGAATTTCAACTAATTTATTATAGGTACACTAGTAATCGAATATCCGAGTCTACTGGAGTAGCTGATGTCAAAACGTGTGAGGAGCAATGTCAAAACGATGCACACTGTAAGTCAGTACGATTAATTTATATGATTACTAGAATAAGGATCGGTTGAATGTTTATTAGCCGCATAATCAGTGAATAAATTTTGTTTTCTCCTTCCGACTGGAGACTGGAACTTGTAGGAGAATGCTTATAGATAAAATAAAATTCCTGTCTATCAATTCTTTCAGTAAGATTTATTCACTGATTATTAAAGTTTTTAAAACCCTTTGTGTGCACATATTCAGGTAATATACCATCCAATAATATACCATACTACCTGCACAGGCCGCTACTTTATGTTCAGTAGTACCACCAACAGCTATGGAACTGCCGGGGATTGCGTTATGTTTGGGAGCGGGGCGAGTTACACAGAACTCACTGCAAACTACCTTGCACGGGAGGGAACCAACGCTGATGGGTTAACACCAGGTACTTACTATAATTATAGCCGCGCCCCCACAAAAAGTGATTACCTTCGCGATTTTCACTCCTAACAATGTGCAGATCATATTCCGGGTTTAATATTTTCACATTCCGAACACCGATCATTCTTACTTCCTGCAGGTGACACGCAATGTGAAAGTTTCAGCAGCTGTGCAATAACCCAGCAGGTTCAATGTGAGAACCTAGTTATGAACCTGATCATGCAGGGCACACTGTACACCCTGCCAACGTGTTATGAACCTTGCAGTTACCAGAAACATACCTACACCATCGCCACTGAAAACTTTCCAAATGAACGGTATAATTATCGATTTAATTCTTGCTCAGATCTCTTTATTCAGAATATCAATACAAGTTTACATGTTATAATCATTGTCAAGTTATTGCCCCTATAATCAGCTGTTATATAATATATGCATCTTCGTCCAACATGTATCCCAATTGGAGTGAAAATATGAACATCAACCAATAACTAAATGCATGTTACTCAAATTCAATTTGTCTGTTATCTAATTAGCAAAGCCATTCTCGTTCAGGTACTGGAATGCTGGATATCTTGAAACCAAAGCAAACTACACTTTCGAGGAAGCCAAGGAAAACCTGGTTCAGCTGGTCTTCTATACGGATCTGATCATGGAAATACAGGATATTCAGGTTTCATATGAACTGGCAAGCCAAAGCTCTGACCACAGTTCTCGTGCGCTCCACGTGCAGAAATGAGAATAGGTTCAGGCCATTGCTCTGACAGGATCCTTGAATCTAGATTAAAATAATTTACATAAGCTATTCTGCATATCATCTGATCGAGGGATGGGGGCCACTTCAGTAGGGGTGAAACCCTTCACTTCGGTTGATGTCTCCACAGTTGGTGCTGGTGGGTTGGAGGGGTGGTGGGTTGGAGGGGTGGTGGGTTGGAGGGGGTGGTGGGTTGGAGGGGCGGAGGGTGGTGGAGGGGTGTCTGCCTCAACAACCTCCACAGATACGGTTTTATTACGAAACATACTGCGAACAGACTCCAGTGGACGACCGGTGCAACACAGACCCATCACTTGCTTTCTCAAAATTACCAACGGATTTAGCGCCGCGTTAACCACCATCAAAACCACCAACAACACCATCAACACACTGAGTAGACTAGTATAAGTAATGGTATCGTTATTTGCAAACAAAATCAGTCCCCATATTATCGTACCATTGGTATTGGTGAGGAGGAACACAACACCCAGTAGAACAACTGTAACGGCAGCTTTCCGGCGTTGTTGATCTCTTTCTGCTGCGACTTCTGATTTTCGGTTAAGAAGGATGCATGTCCAAACTGTTATCACAAGGTTAACCATGATCATTCCAGTTTCACAACAGAAAAATATCCAGTTTTGTATCCAAAGACCTTCTGTTTGTAAAAGAATCGCTTGTGGGATTATTCCAAGAGCCAACAGCATAATAGAGATTGACCAGAATAACGTCTTGTTTATTCGGTAAAAGGGCTGAGCCATGGCTAAAAGCCGAGTACCACCAATTATACAAGTCCAAATTCCAGACGCCTGATTGGCAAAGATGCATAGACCATACGTGTAACCGTAGTACCCACCCGATAAGTAATACATTATCAGCAAGGTCAGTCCGATCACACAAATACTGAGGTCAACAAAGTTTAAAACCATGTACAGTTGCCTTGGAAACCCCTTACATCTGGAGTTGTAGTACAGAGAGTAGACGTTGTTTAGGATACCAGCCGTTGCTATAGCGACCACACACCACCACCATAATTGGTATGTTATAGACATCAGCTGATTTTCACTGAAAAGTTGTCTTATGTATTTTCTCTCAGCGGTATGTGCTGACTGTAAGGGACCAAGGAACTAAAAAGTACCCGGGTATGTTAACCACAAGTACTCGGTTAAATTGGTATCAAAAGCACGGCAAGAGTGCTAACAAATCAAAAACTGGATAGTCGGGAGGGATCGATGTGGTTATCGACTATACTATCCTTGCATATTTGATTATTTGAGGTCGTACAACCCTACGACAAGAGATTACCCTGCACCCGAAACATGCCAAATTCCTTCTCAGCTCGGAATGAACAATGAACATGGTACTCGGTTTTACATATGAATATTGAGTACTAGCGCACCCACGTTATAGTCTAAGCGCTTAGTCTAAGCATTATCATAATGGAAATACATGAACAACCCGCCGTTCCAGAAAACTTGTATGTGTTATATTGCTGTCCAGCAAACCATTGTGTTAGTCTAAGCGGAGCTAGAGAATGAGGTTAAGGAAGGGAGAGCGTGAGAGAGAGAGAAAGAGAGAGAAAACTATAAGAGAGATTTTCTAAAAGAATATTGTCTGGCACACAAACGTATTAACAGATTCTAGCATTCTTTTCCATTTGCTCTCCCTCTTCCTTTTCAATGAGAGGGCCAGCTGCAAAGCACGGAGAGAGTCACGAGAATATTTATGTGGGGGAAGCTATAAAAAATAGTATGTACTATAAAAACTTAATATCCCATGAATCATCATCCTTAATCTAAATGAAAACTTGGTTGTTTACTTGTTTTTGGGCATCGTCTCATACCTTAACTGATCTTGGGGCAGTCCTAGCAGAGTAGCTTCTAGCGAGTGTTTACCACGTATGAATCAAAATTGATGAAATCTAAAATATAAATTTACCCCCTCAAAAAATTTTAGGTCGCCTTTTTTCGGTAATATTTTGTTGAGTAAACAGCTGATCATCTTTATATTTGAATTTCAACTAATTTATTATAGGTACACTAGTAATCGAATATCCGAGTCTACTGGAGTAGCTGATGTCAAAACGTGTGAGGAGCAATGTCAAAACGATGCACACTGTAAGTCAGTACGATTAATTTATATGATTACTAGAATAAGGATCGGTTGAATGTTTATTAGCCGCATAATCAGTGAATAAATTTTGTTTTCTCCTTCCGACTGGAGACTGGAACTTGTAGGAGAATGCTTATAGATAAAATAAAATTCCTGTCTATCAATTCTTTCAGTAAGATTTATTCACTGATTATTAAAGTTTTTAAAACCCTTTGTGTGCACATATTCAGGTAATATACCATCCAATAATATACCATACTACCTGCACAGGCCGCTACTTTATGTTCAGTAGTACCACCAACAGCTATGGAACTGCCGGGGATTGCGTTATGTTTGGGAGCGGGGCGAGTTACACAGAACTCACTGCAAACTACCTTGCACGGGAGGGAACCAACGCTGATGGGTTAACACCAGGTACTTACTATAATTATAGCCGCGCCCCCACAAAAAGTGATTACCTTCGCGATTTTCACTCCTAACAATGTGCAGATCATATTCCGGGTTTAATATTTTCACATTCCGAACACCGATCATTCTTACTTCCTGCAGGTGACACGCAATGTGAAAGTTTCAGCAGCTGTGCAATAACCCAGCAGGTTCAATGTGAGAACCTAGTTATGAACCTGATCATGCAGGGCACACTGTACACCCTGCCAACGTGTTATGAACCTTGCAGTTACCAGAAACATACCTACACCATCGCCACTGAAAACTTTCCAAATGAACGGTATAATTATCGATTTAATTCTTGCTCAGATCTCTTTATTCAGAATATCAATACAAGTTTACATGTTATAATCATTGTCAAGTTATTGCCCCTATAATCAGCTGTTATATAATATATGCATCTTCGTCCAACATGTATCCCAATTGGAGTGAAAATATGAACATCAACCAATAACTAAATGCATGTTACTCAAATTCAATTTGTCTGTTATCTAATTAGCAAAGCCATTCTCGTTCAGGTACTGGAATGCTGGATATCTTGAAACCAAAGCAAACTACACTTTCGAGGAAGCCAAGGAAAACCTGGTTCAGCTGGTCTTCTATACGGATCTGATCATGGAAATACAGGATATTCAGGTTTCATATGAACTGGCAAGCCAAAGCTCTGACCACAGTTCTCGTGCGCTCCACGTGCAGAAATGAGAATAGGTTCAGGCCATTGCTCTGACAGGATCCTTGAATCTAGATTAAAATAATTTACATAAGCTTTACACATTAATTGTTCAGACGGCAAGTTACGAGTTTTCAAGTTTCATAGCCGAATTAGGTGGATTATCTGACTTTTTTGTCGGTATCTCCTTCTACACCATCTTCCAGGTGCTTTCATATGTTTTCTAAACTTCCTTTACCACGGTGCACGGTATTTAGTATTGAGAGTATGTACATATTTTAATTAAATGATCCCATTATTTCCAGGTTATTGAATGGA
>AVPN01001255.1:14677-25835 GCA_000695325.1 Pleurobrachia bachei | reverse complement strand
ATAATTGACGTTTGAGTAGTGCTAGGGCAGCTAAAAAGGCCTCCTAAAACAGTCTATCGCGCGCGATTTCCCTTGTCTGGCTCTCTCACTACGGGGCGGCAGTCTATTCTTCGCGAAGCGAGAATAGGCTGCAATGGAGTCAATCGTCACCCGTGGACCGTGGTATACCTTGGACCGAGGTCCTCGGTGCACTTTCGAGACTCTTTTGAGATTTCTGCCTATCGAACTAGGGGGCCGGGGTTATGAAAGTGCTATGAAAGTGGAAGTGTTTTGAAGATCTGGTTTTGTACCAACCCGCTCAATGTAATACTTTTGAAATGCCTGAGATTCAATCAAGAGTAAGCAGAAAACCACTTTGTATTTGATCATAAAACGATTTGATTTCAAATCGTGAAATGTTGTCACCACTCACCTGACCGGAGTCATTGGCCACATTAAAATCGTATTTTTAGAGGAAGGGCGGATCCAGTAAAAACTAAAAGCATTTCAAACACATCATCAGTCACCACTAAAAGTCGAAGTATAGTTTTCAATCTCCTTCAATACCATTCAATAATCTTATTATTAAGAAAGAAGAAAATTACTTGGAGTATTGCACCACACTCAATTTTATACATCCCATCAGTTATACTTTTGATTGTTTATGTGTTGATTTGTTTTTACTTGAGTTAAAAATACCAACTTTTGTGGAGGGAAGACTCCATTGTCTTGCCTTTTTAGTGAACGCTAGGAAAGTAATTGCATTGGTGACTCCAATAAACGTAGGGGTAAGACGGATTAGAAAGAAATATAAAAGTACTAGCCAGTAAGGTGTCCCTACTCTCATCTCGATAAAATCTTCCAATGATTCGGCGGCAACATGCATCCTTATCACCGACAAAAACTGAAGTGTCCTCAACCCCATGAAGTGGAAAAAACTCCAGGAATTTAGAATGAGTACCTTAATTGAGCCGACTGCATAACTGGAGGTATTACCGGATATGGGGTTCCGATATTTTTTAATCAGATGAAGCAGTGTCAGGGCACCGCACACTATCCCAGCGAACTGAACTAGGATGTTTCCAAATGATGAAAATAACGTCAGTTGATATAAAGTAAACTGCTTTTCAAAGATTATCAGGCCCAGGGCGAAATAACACTGCCCCGATCTGACTGACCATACCTGTCTATCTGGCCTTGCCATAAAACTAAATATGGCGATCCAGCTTGTATAGTAAACGAGGCAGGTCACTAAGGATCCCAGTATTCTCTTCTTAGGTGGTGGATGAAGTGGGTATTTGACCTGTAGGTACCGAGCCACTGTCAGGCAAGATGTTATAACTATAGAGGAAAGTCCGGCTAAGTACCTAACTATTCCTCCTATTGTACAAAGCACACCGTCCTCATACTTCATGTATTCGTAGTAGCTGACCTCACAGAGTGAGCTCTGGTTACTTGAAGCACATTCAGGATCCTTTTCCGACCAGAGGTTGGTAGCGAGATGTAGGGAGTTGTAGGTTCCAGTCAGGAGGTCAGATATAGCGAGGACCAGGTGGAGAGTTCGTGCAATGGATGATGCTCTACCTAGATTGTGTCGAA
The DNA here is from genome assembly GCA_000695325.1 of Pleurobrachia bachei. Classification (NCBI taxonomy): domain Eukaryota; kingdom Metazoa; phylum Ctenophora; class Tentaculata; order Cydippida; family Pleurobrachiidae; genus Pleurobrachia; species Pleurobrachia bachei. Next base: position 24,257 of record AVPN01001255.1, on the reverse strand, counting down.
TCACCTGGGCATTCAGTGGTATTCCAAGGACAGCCATCATCACCGCGAAGATGAAAACCCCAAAGTCAGGACTGGATGTTTCCCCATTGCTGAAAACTGCCATGGTGTCTGAAAAGATAATGGGATTTATTAATTTGTCACCCGTAAACTCATGCGTGTATGATGATTGACATTTTTGACGTGCACACCACACATTAGAAACTTGTGAAAACAACAAGCGTACGAGGATTCGACTTTAGAACAAAACAGCTTTTAAGGAACTTCCCTGATACGGCTGTTGTAGGGAAGGTCCCTTGAATATTCAATAACCACCAAGTTCGGTCCAACTTTCGTCACTGCTCGTACTAATGAAATGCTTTCTAAATGTCTTTTAGTTTCAAGAGAGTGTGAAATTAGTATGAAACTGCTCCTTTTAAAAGGCGACATATTGGAATTCCAGATTGTGGAAAATCGATCCTATATTTATTTTTCTTCGAGAAACAGATCGGGGATAGAGAGGGGCAGTGAAGAGAAACAGAAAGTACATACAACAGATTATACCAGAATACGCAGCAAACGAAAGGATACAATTTTAAATGAGAGTGGACCGAATAAGAATCGGTAAAGTTTGTTCTAGGTAGTAGAGATTAGCTTTCTGAGCATTTTGCGTTTTTGCCGCTCAAAATCGGCCCATCCATCACTGAGATACAATTGTTATGTTGGGAGAATTCCTGCTAGATCAATATTTAACAAACTGGGTAGAAACAATCCTTATGTTTTACTAACAAATTCTCTAAATATGTAATGTGCTGGCTTGCATTGCCCTGCTTCTGTGCATGGACATGTCAACCTCAATGCTTATATTCAGAATGTGTTAGTAAAACACCGAGATTGTTTCTATTCAGTTTTTTACATTCTGATTAAACAGGAGTTCTCCCAACATAACAAAAATATCTCAGTGATGGGTTGTTCGATTTTTAGGCGGCAAAAACGCAAAATGCTCAGAAAGCTAATCTCTACTACCTACAACAAACTTGTCCAATTCTGATTCCACTCTCACTGGTATTCGGAATTAAGCAGAAAAGCACTTAGTAAGATATTTGATCATAAAACCTATTTTTAGAAGAGGGGCGGAATCAGTAAAAGCATCTCACAATTCACCGCTAAAAGGTCAAGTTTTCTCCTTCAAGTTCAATGCCATTATAATTTTATCGGGGGCCACTAAATCGCGGTCCGACTGTACTTGGAATTTAACACAACACACCATAGAAAATACAAACATGCCTATGCACTAAAGTCAGAGCCAAGCGACATTTCCATAAGGATACAGGTACTCGCTCCAATTTCTGTGGTCACCAAAAAAGACATGAATGTTATGATGTATAGTCAATAATTAATTTCGGAACAAGATTTTTAATATCTTCTCTGGCTGCTAATCTCACTTTCTCTCTCACACATATTAAAAATCTTGTTCCGATATGTGATGCTGCAGTAGCCAAGGGCATGTTCAGGATATAGTGTGAGGAAATGTAGATAAATTGTAGGCGAGGTAGCTAATAGGTTAGAGCAATGTACATGTAATGCAGAGGTTGTCGGTTCGAGCCCGGCCCTCGCCAGAAATTTTTATAATTTTCCTCCCTATCTAATCCTGAACAGATCTCATTCATTAATAATTAATTTGATTCACAATCTGTGACCCTATTTTGATTAGAGCTCTATTATAGTGGTCCCTGCTGTGCCATTTTTCATGGTGTGAAATCTTTAATCATATCGAGGAAGTACCGCACTAGTAATAGCGTAGCTGGCTTTCGGCCGATATTACTTGATAAAGACCCGTTGGACTGCTGTCTGATTTGGTACATGGTATAAACACATGTTTATTGATTACTATACCTATATAGCGTAGTATATACATATATATGTACCTATATACATATATATTCCCTTTGACATTAGGTAGTGATGATACTATGGTTGTTAGTACAGCTGGTGAGTACAGCTGCCCTAGAAGATAACCTCCATAAACGGTTCGAGTACAAACACAGCTTTAAAGGACCCTCACTCACAGATGTAGCAGGGAAGGTCCCTTTTTGGGATTATGGAGGAAGTAAGTAGATCTGGCATTGTATTATTTGCAGACTTTTGACTACTATAAATAAAAGTGACTCATTTCAGAACTTCAATTTCTCTGATTTCACTTGCTCACAATTAACCTTTGATCAGGTGCCATGGCATCTACAGATTCGGTCAGGATTACCCCCTCTATACGCAGCAAACAAGGTAACAAAAAGAAAGACAGATTTCAGTCCTGTTCGTATAGAACCCAGTTTTGTTTTCAAAGAATATCTCACAAAAGACTGCACTCTCCGAACCGGGCCGATGATGCATGATGTTTTACGGTTGAATGCAGTATGACAAGTCAATCACTTTTGTTTACATCAACATGTTTCTTCAGGTTGGATATGGAACAAGATTCAGTATGTAGGGAGTAACTGGCAGGTGGATTTTAATATTAAAGTAACTGGCCGCGGGAAAATCGGAGCTGATGGAATGGTATAAAAACAAATTTCAAAAATCCTTCGAACTTTCCTTTATATTATTTATATTACAGGGAACCACATCCTAATACAAGTATGTTCCTAGGTTATTCCTTATTTAAATATGAACTATTTCTCAGGCAATGTGGTTCTTGCAAGAAATCCCGACCAAGGGAGGAAGTGTGTTTGGTGCACCCAACAACTGGAAGGGGCTGGGAATATTCTTTGATAGCTTTGATAATGACAACCGGGTAATTGCAACAAAATGGCACTATTTTTGTTATACAAGTCACGTAGTATGAAAATTTCATACATTGTGGGTGAATGTAAATGATTGGCAAAGAGACATGAAACCCACCGGTTCCAACAACATCCCCCCACAGCATGATAATCCTGCGGTACTGGCAATACAGAACGATGGTTCTATCACATTCGATCACGGAAAGTAAGCAGCAGACTCTTTATTCCCCTTGTTTTGTTCAAACTAAGAGGGTTGGGCAAGAATTCCCTCCTTTTATTTCGGAATCTTCAGTCTTCATGCACACCTTTATCGTTTTACCCCGTTTTACAGTGACGGAAAAGGACAAACACTGGGTCGGTGTGTTGCTTCATTCCGTAACAGACCCCACGCTGCCCAAGTGCGACTTCAATACTACAACAAAGTTTTGGCCCTGTCCATCAACCCCGGGATAACAACTCGAGATAGTGATTTTGAGGAGTGCTTCAAAGTACAAAATGTTAAACTTCCGCCTGGAGGATTTTTTGGGGTTTCTGCTGCGACGGGAGCGTTAGCCGGTAAGGATAACATTTTATTAATTTTTCCCATATTATTCCTGCTATTATCTAAGCTCTTGCCTTGTTCGACCCTCCTTCCCCGCGTTTGAACAAAAAAACTAAGCTCAAAGTTCACGTATCTCTCCTTTTCAGATGATCACGATGTGACGAGGTTCCTAGTGTATTCTCTCTTTGAAAAGACGGACAAGGTACACCCCATAGAATAACAGTCACGTTTACACTCAGAACACTCCCATCTCTCATCAACCCTACCCCTGATGCAATACAAGCAAATATCAAACTACCTCTCTGTATAACAATCGATTACTAAGAGAAACAAGTCATTTCAGACAAATGTTTCGATGGCGCTAACACCATCTCATTAGCTGATGAAATTGAAATGAAATGAAATGGAAATGGTGTTAGTGCCATCGAAGTTCGAAACATTTCTTCAATCAATCAATCGATTGATTGCAACACCACAATATAAAAGCCCCACCCTCTATAACCCCACCCTCTATAACCCCACCCTCTATAACCCCACCCTTTATAACCCAGAACATCCCAACAGATAAACGTACTGTCAGAGGACGCTAAGTCAAAGATCCTGACGGACTATGAGAGATATGAGAGTGAGTTAGAGGAGAAGAAGAAAAAGTACAGGGAGAACCACCCGGGTGCTGTGGAAGTTACTGAAACGGAGGACGAACAGAATCTATTCTACAGATCACTAATAGGTAATACATATAGAGCACTAAATGTATAACTAAAAGGTAATAGATTATGTAAACGACAGATCTGTAACTTAGGCTTCGTCTTCACATGTAATGAGTTTACAGCCCTAAAAAATTCGGAAGTTGTGTAGTATACACAATGCTGCGATGGGCCGGTCTGCCTGGAAGTAACTTTTCAATACAATCTCTCCCAAAAATCATATCAGAGCCGCGCAACAAACTGATAAAACGGCCGGTTTCGCAGCATTGTGGTATAACAACACTTACAAGTCACTCAGCTCGATTACATAATGATAATAGTATCGATTAAATAGCGGCATACAAACAACGTTAGTCAGAATGTTCTGAATATGTATCAGAACATTCTGTTTTGTTCAGTGTTATAGTTATAGGGGTGTAGCACATTATCCTCATCAAACATTTTTAATTATCCTGCTTTTAGAATAAAAAAGCTTGGGGAGGTTAAAGGATTAGAATAAAACATAAATGCCCAAAGAAAAATATTTAAATCTACTAGATTTTTGAGGCATTTATACGTGTCATATTGATTAAAAAGTTGCTAATATGGAAGATATCTAAGGTGTGCAATTCAAGATTTAATCTATATCCTCACACCTTAGGGGAATCTCACCTTGCCCACTTATTAATTAATGATATCTAACAAATCTTAGTTTCTCCCAATTTCAAGCTGCGTATTACACAAGTATGTATTTGCTTCTGGAGAACAAGAATTTAACGCCCTATACGGACCATACCACGAAACCATTATCTACAAATTAAAAAGTCTGCCTTGGTCCATCTCTCCCCGCGAAAAATTTAAAGAAGATAACAACTGCAAAGCATTGTAATTTCAAGATATTGTACATAGGTCCATTTAGACGCTTAGTAAATATCGTTTACGCTTTACTTAGTTACATAGTTACGTTATATGTAAACTTGTGTTATTCCTATGGCAACCATCGACTTGACATAAACGAATAAATTCCTGGACCACAGAATCCTAAAACCAATGGTCCCACTGAGACTTCTTAGATAAAAAGATTGCAATATTACCGATTAGAGCTGAGATATTAATCAGTGGGCCGAGTTGGGTCGGTTCTATGGGACCTGAGACATTTTGTTGCACCTAATCCATGGATTGTAATTAACAGGTAACCAAACCACCCACTAAATCACATGATCAACAGTATCTCAGTAGTATAGCTTTACACCCTATGTGTGGTATTGCGACCCGACCATCCGACCGATAATAACCCCTGTTTGAGTTGATCTATCTCTCAGATAATTAACCGAAACTAATTCTCTCTGTCCCTCTCAGATTATCAGGTTAAGTTAAATGATAAGTTTTCACAGTTGCAGTTGGAAATATCCAAGATTGGGACAGGGACAACTGATACTAGGGACCTCTCAGCAGTCAAGTCTTCTGTTGCTAACATAGAGCGACAGCAGAGCAGCATCGTTCGACAGATCGAATCGACTGGGTAATACTTGGTCGCACTCTTACTTTCTCAGTATCCTAGTCACTTAACTTGTATGAAAATGAGCATAAGACATGATAATTTTCACTGAGAATCTCATTTATTATGTTTTATGCTCATTCCCAAACAGCTTATTATTTCCATATTATGTGATATGATATGAGAATCTCACTCCAGCAGCAGCCTGCAGCACTGTACCAATTGAACACGTTGGCTAACTGAATTGTGATGCGCGGAACATGAGAAGTGTAAAAAGTAGTGCGCGTTTTGTTGTCAGCACATCGACATAACAGTTGTTACACGTCAAGAAACACTGACTCAATAACAATTGGTTCACAATCCTCTCTCTCTTTCACTCTCAGGGCCCAGCTGCAGAACTTGTTGACAATCATGAACACTTTATCCGGCCGATCTACCTCTCTCGACAAGGATGTGAAGACGATTGTCATGGCACTAACCACTACACAGAGCCAGATGAAGGTAAATGATGGGATGGTGGTCTTGTTTTTTAATAATTCAGTTTCACTTCCCAGTTATTTTATTGCTAGGAACAATCACATTGTGTTTCCCAGGACCTGCAAGCCCGCAAGATTCCTGTCTGTCCCGCCCCACCCGAAACAGGCCTCACTTTTCTACAACTGATGTGTGTGCTCATCATGCAAACGTGTGTCTTGTTGGGGTACTCTATCTGGAGAAACAGGGTAGAGGACGCTCGAAAGAAATTCTTCTAGGGACAATATTCGGGTAGTGCAGTGTTAAATGTATGTGGAACGTTTGGGTTATTTTTAAATTGCTTTTTAAAGTGTGTTAATGTAGAGTGACGACAGATTAATTTTTATTAATTTAATATTTATTTTCTAATATTATCATGCACTAACAGGGACCGTAACTACAGCCATATATTATGTTCATTGTCAATACAATCAATAATTTACGCGTTATGACTATGAGAATTGAGAAACCTCCGTGTTTTGAATTTGATAAGCGGAAGAATACCGGTCAGACTCTACTTCCTCGCCGGTCGGTATTCTTTCGCTTTGGAACATGGTTACACAAAAGCAGGGTTTACAAAAGGTGAAAAAAGAGTTTTTGATACAACATTTACAATCTCTAAACAAGTACACACGGCTCTCATAATACAGCCGCTATGAAAAATAAGGTATATAGAAAGGGGCTAAGGTAGCGACTGTAAATAGCATGAATCATTCATTCGCTTCTGGCATTCATATACAAGAGATTTACCTCTCTACAACTAGTTAACGATCTTCTAGACAATATACAAAACGATACATATAGCAACATCATAATGTTATGATCCATTATTGAATGTTCAATCTCTCTCCTTTCCCAGAAAATTGCTCTATACCTTCCCTATATAACCTCTATCCCGAGCATCGCTTAGCTCTCACTAATCATGGGAACAACATGACTTACAGTCTCTACAAATAGGTTCATGTTTCATTAATGTCTATTTCTTTCTATCTATAATGGTTCCCAATCTAAGAGTCGAGTGAAAGGAGGAGAGCGGTTCCTCTCTTTATCCAGTGATCTGGGGTGGAGGATCCACATTTTACATCCACACTGACCACATAGGATGCACGTTCTGCGGTCCCTGCTCTGTTCGGGTAGTAGTAACACGGGCAGGAGTACACGCCACGACCTGAGAGAGAGAGTAGGGAGTTAACAAATGGATATGAGACCTAGTACAGAGTCAGTAGATACTATACTCTGTAAAGTGATCCATCTAGGCCGGAGCAATCCTAATCTACTACATATGTGTCTACTTTATCGAGTAAAGTTCAAAGACACATAAAGTCCAAAGACATACATACCTGTTTTCTTCTTCATTTCAGCAGGTTTGAAGTGGATGGTAGGCATTTCGCAGACAAGCTGCATTGCATTGGCCTCCACTAGACAGCAGTTCTTTTTGTCCCATCCTGCACCTTCGAGGAACATTCCCTTAATGTAAACACCGTCCTTGGGCTGTCCAGTAATGTTCACATCATCCAATATCTAGTGGGGATCGATATTAACAGAGCGGTGTAAAAATTTCTGGAAGCTGGTATCTTTCCACCTATCAATTGATGTCATGTCATTGCTCTGACCGCTGTTTTCACGTGATATTTGAAAGAAATGAGAGTATGGCTAGGCCAATGCTCTGACAAATCGATTGAAGTGTCCCTCTAACCTGAACAATGAACTCCCAGGACAGTGAATCCACTGAGATACTGTTGGTCCTGGCTGATGTTTGTAGCACTGCAGTAAGGAACCCGGTGGGGAAGGTAAAGTAGGACAGGTAGAAGAGTAGAGGCATGGTGCCAGTCTGGGCCCACTTGAAGAACTGATCCACACGCTGCACCAAGTCTCGTGTCCACGATCCAAGCGGTTTCATGGAGGGATAAGTCTTGGACCACATAGTGGGTACTCTGGCCTCATTGATGCATCTAAATATCTCCTCAAGGTCTTCAGACATTACCACGAGACCCTTTATACCCTTCTCTAGATCCGTCAGAGATCGGGATATGTTCTTGATTAGGTTGTTGTATCGCAGTATCTCCTGCAGCAAGACCACACCCATGGGGCTGTGACGATCTTCTGCTAGCACACTGAAAAGGGAGAAGAAAATGTAAAATATATGAAACACCAAGCATTTTGAAACTTTAATTTTCACTGTTCAGATGTGTTTTTCGAACTGCGAGGGGATACTCAAATTCATTCCCAGATTCATTACGTCCCCTATAATACCTGACAGTGTTATTGTAGTCGATGAGTTCAGGAAGATGCTCCCTCACATCCTGTGCCAGTCCCATCACCTTACTCTCCGTACTCTCTCCCTCGATGTTGGACACCTGGGGCTGGAGAGACAGCAGGGTATCGAACAGGATATGAGTCTCCTTGATCTGGGAGGTAATGTCAGCGTTGGAGTGCTGTCCAAATGCAGCTGGGTGATCCACGTTGGGTAACAGGGAGATGTAGTCCTTGTAGTGCTGGTAGGGACCTGCAGGTGGGGTGGGGTGTTAGAGGGGTGGGGTAGAGAGTTAGAGGGGTGGTAGAAAGATAGGAGTAAAGTGGGTTAAGAGAGATAACACCAAACTAACCGTCTTTGGGTACATAGTAAACATCGTTTAGTGAGGATAGTTTATAGAATGCAGTGTTTAGGACATCCTCGTTAAAGTAATCATTGATGTAGGTGTGTAGGAGTCTCCTATCCAGATCATCAGTTACGTGACCACCATAGTTCACCCCAGCGATCAGATATTTCAGGGCGTCCCATGGGGTCTCTTCGTATTCGTCAAGATACATGTTCAACAGGTTCTCAGACACCTAGTAGAGAGAGGGAGTTATTAGACTGTGTTCAACAGGTTCTCAGACACCTAGAGAGGGAGGGAGATTGGAGAGAGGAAGATGGTGTTATTGAAAGCTGTGTGCACTGGATACGATATATCGATTGGAAATTTGGTAAAACTATTAGAAATATGGTAAAATAACAAGGAGGTTCGATGAGGTGATATATTACCTCAAAGTCAGAGTCGTTGAAGTCGTAAGGAATGTTCCATCCCAACTGAAGGAACTTCCTCCTCTCAATAAGGACAGAGTGGAAGAAGCAGAGTGTAAACAGTAGTTTCTTATACTTCTCAGGTTTCTTGCACCGACTGAACGTCTTCTCGGATACCAACCCGTAGAGACGTTTCATGTTGGCCTTAAGGCCCTTAGGTGGCTCAGTAGTCATCTTCAGTCCGGCTTGTAGGATTGAGATGGGGAATCCTTTGGTGGGGTTACTACTCAACCACAACCTGAAGTCAGGATGGGGCTCCTCCGACTGGAGCTGTTCAACCAGTTTGTCGAGATGAGGCATCCAACTGAGTGAGAGATGACAATTTGCCAGGTACACCCAGTTACCCTCCTTAACTCCCTCCTTGATAAGTTTAGTGGCTAGTGGAGCCTGGCCCTGACCCAGGGACAAAGCACTGAACCTGTTTTTCATACCAACTTCATCGGCTAACTGAACCAAACCACTAGTTGGATCAACCCCACTGGACAGCACAAAGATGAGGGGTGTTCTGCAGTTCGAGTCCTC
>AVPN01001254.1:5722-18155 GCA_000695325.1 Pleurobrachia bachei | reverse complement strand
AGAGAGAGAGAGAGAGTAGAGAGAGAGAGAGAGAGAGAGAGAGAGAGAGAGAGAGAGAGAGAGAGTGAGAACAGAGAGGAGTGAGAGAGTGGGAGAGAGAGAACATTGTTACTGCTCCGAGTATGAAAGAAAGATGACTGGAAAGAAAGATAAAGGGAGAATAAAATATAGCAGGGAATTTAGAAGTGGAGAACGAGAGGGAAGAAAGGTGCCGCGAGGGACCCACATCTATAGGTTCTAAATATTAAAATGACCGCCAGGTGTTTAAATAGATCTGTTGAGTAAAATAATGAAATAGAAAACTAAACGAGAGAGTGGAGAGAGGTGTCCAACAATGGTTACATGGCCTGATCATACTTTGAATAGTCAGGATTTAGCAGCAGAACTATGGTTCGTAGTTTGGTTAGATCATGGCAACTCAACAGAAATTTCACCCTGGATTCACTAAAACTATCCCTTATTTCAGAATGAAAATTGGGGAAGTTCAAACGTAAGAGTTCGCATCTTAAACACGAAGGACCACGATCCCCCACCATCTACTACCTCGGATCCACTCGACCCGTTTCTAACGGACCCCCTCATCAACTCCTCCACCACTCAACTGGAATGCATGGATTTCGGGATTGTACCACCCGCTACCACCCTCGCTGCAACTGATGCTATTGAGGAGAATATAGATGATTTTCTGGAGGGATTGTAGCAGTTTTTCAGCTCTGAATTCCAAATCATGAATTGAGTATGGACATGAGAGAACGGACTGGCAGATTTAACGGACGGGGTAATTTAATGTGCAAGGATATACAAACTAAACAGAATTTTTAGAGTCTATTTAACAATTTAGTTATTGTAGATCTTGTTATTTTGTGTAATTTCAAGTGGATAGTGGAGAGGGAGAGATAGAGAAGAATAGAGATAGGGAGATAAAGATGGAAAAGGAGAGAGAGAAAGAGATAGAAAGAGACTGAGAAAGAGGGAGGTAGAAAGAGATAGAGAGAGAAAGACTGAGATAGAGAGAGTGAGAGTGAGAGAGAGAGACAGAAAGAGAGAGAGAGAGAGAGAGAGAGAGAGAGAGAGAGAGAGAGAAAGAGCGAGAGAGAGAGAGAAAAAAAAAAGAGAGAGAGGGACTGAAAGAGAGAGAGAGAGAGAGAGAAAGGTAGAGATAGAAAGAGCGAGAGAGAGAGAGAGAGAAAAAAAGAGAGAGAGGGACTGAAAGAGAGAGAGAGAGAGAGAGAAAGGTAGAGATAGAAAGAGCGAGAGAGAGAGAGAGAAAAAAAAAGAGAGAGAGGGACTGAAAGAGAGAGAGAGAGAGAGAGAAAGGTAGAGATAGAAAGAGCGAGAGAGAGAGAGAGAGAAAAAAAGAGAGAGAGGGACTGAAAGAGAGAGAGAGGGGGGGAAGACTGAGAGAGGAGACTGAGCGATAGAGAGAAAAGAAAAAGAGAGCGAGAGAGATGAAGAATATGAATGACCCAGGTTAGAGAAATCCTTAATGGATGACTCCAGTGACCCGTGATTGTGTGTGAATGTTTGAACTACATTTCAACTCAGCAAATGGATGTGTTTTCTCTTAAAAGCTTCCGGTTACAGTCAGTGACTGAGTGACCGGGCGGGGTGATCCATTACCCTGGTTAGGTCAGACTCCCACCCCCATTAACGATTGTTCTTCAAACAGGTGTTTCTCTTTCCCGTAGTATTATCGTGTGAGTGGTCTGAGTCATCTGCTTATGTGATTGTTTGGATAACCCCCCGATAAGACACTGTTTGGATAAAACCCCGGCCGATATAAGATACTGTTTGGACATTAGCAAGATGACAGCTGAAACTGCTACAGAAGAGGAGACCCTTGATACTCCTGATACCCCTGATACTCCCGCTTCCGAGGAAGCGATAGCAGTAAGTTATATTACATCTAATTGAAGGGGATGGATGGTTGGTTGGGGACTTGGAGGGAGTATTGGGCCCCGGGCGCTGGCCAGCGATATGATATTTTGGTTGAGGGATACCCTTATATGACCTCCTCCCTTGTCCCAAACGTTGGGGTTTGTGGTAAAGGCCAAGGAGGGGTCCTATTTTCTGGGTCCTATTTTGGGCGGGGTTTTGGGCTAATGATTTTCTGAATAAGAACCGGACCTATATATCTGCGGTCATATTGATATACGATTGAATGAGAACTATATTTAATTGCACAGAGGACCTAGTTTATGTTTATTGAGACTCATAATTGATTACCGGCATGCGATTCAGCTATTAGCTGCAACGATTATCATAATGATAACGTCCCTTAATCGCCGAGTTAGACTTTATATCTCTCCATTGAATTTAATGTATCTTCTGTTGCGGTCTATAACATGGCGTCCAACAAACTTGTAACATCCTCTCTCTCACTCATTCCATCTTTCTATGTCTCTCTTTCTCTCTTTGTTTCTACCTATCTTTCATAGAGAGAGAAAGAAACAGAGATACAACTACAGTTGCAGCTAATGTCAGGTCTGTCATCAACCACCACCGACCTTAACTTCTCTATCTCTCTCTCTCTCTCTCTCTCTCTCTCTCTCTCTCTCTCTCTACACCTCCCTACCTCATCTTCATACCTCCCTACCTCATCTTCACACCTCCCTACCTCATCTTCATACCTCCCTACCTCATCTTCACACCTCCCTACCTCATCTTCACACCTCCCTACCTCATCTTCATACCTCCCTACCTCATCTTCACACCTCCCTACCTCATCTTCATACCTCCCTACCTCATCTTCACACCTCCCTACCTCATCTTCATACCTCCCTACCTCATCTTCACACCTCCCTACCTCATCTTCATACCTCCCTACCTCATCTTCACACCTCCCTACCTCATCTTCATACCTCCCTACCTCATCTTCACACCTCCCTACCTCATCTTCATACCTCCCTACCTCATCTTCACACCTCCCTACCTCATCTTCATACCTCCCTACCTCATCTTCACACCTCCCTACCTCATCTTCATACCTCCCTACCTCATCTTCACACCTCCCTACCTCATCTTCATACCTCCCTACCTCATCTTCACACCTCCCTACCTCATCTTCATACCTCCCTACCTCATCTTCACACCTCCCTACCTCATCTTCACACCTCCCTACCTCATCTTCATACCTCCCTACCTCATCTTCACACCTCCCTACCTCATCTTCATACCTCCCTACCTCATCTTCACACCTCCCTACCTCATCTTCATACCTCCCTACCTCATCTTCACACCTCCCTACCTCATCTTCATACCTCCCTACCTCATCTTCACACCTCCCTACCTCATCTTCATACCTCCCTACCTCATCTTCACACCTCCCTACCTCATCTTCATACCTCCCTACCTCATCTTCACACCTCCCTACCTCATCTTCATACCTCCCTACCTCATCTTCACACCTCCCTACCTCATCTTCATACCTCCCTACCTCATCTTCACACCTCCCTACCTCATCTTCATACCTCCCTACCTCATCTTCACACCTCCCTACCTCATCTTCATACCTCCCTACCTCATCTTCACACCTCCCTACCTCATCTTCACACCTCCCTACCTCATCTTCATACCTCCCTACCTCATCTTCACACCTCCCTACCTCATCTTCATACCTCCCTACCTCATCTTCACACCTCCCTACCTCATCTTCATACCTCCCTACCTCATCTTCACACCTCCCTACCTCATCTTCATACCTCCCTACCTCATCTTCACACCTCCCTACCTCATCTTCATACCTCCCTACCTCATCTTCACACCTCCCTACCTCATCTTCATACCTCCCTACCTCATCTTCACACCTCCCTACCTCATCTTCATACCTCCCTACCTCATCTTCACACCTCCCTACCTCATCTTCATACCTCCCTACCTCATCTTCACACCTCCCTACCTCATCTTCATACCTCCCTACCTCATCTTCACACCTCCCTACCTCATCTTCATACCTCCCTACCTCATCTTCACACCTCCCTACCTCATCTTCACACCTCCCTACCTCATCTTCATACCTCCCTACCTCATCTTCACACCTCCCTACCTCATCTTCATACCTCCCTACCTCATCTTCACACCTCCCTACCTCATCTTCATACCTCCCTACCTCATCTTCACACCTCCCTACCTCATCTTCATACCTCCCTACCTCATCTTCACACCTCCCTACCTCATCTTCATACCTCCCTACCTCATCTTCACACCTCCCTACCTCATCTTCATACCTCCCTACCTCATCTTCACACCTCCCTACCTCATCTTCATACCTCCCTACCTCATCTTCACACCTCCCTACCTCATCTTCATACCTCCCTACCTCATCTTCACACCTCCCTACCTCATCTTCATACCTCCCTACCTCATCTTCACACCTCCCTACCTCATCTTCATACCTCCCTACCTCATCTTCACACCTCCCTACCTCATCTTCACACCTCCCTACCTCATCTTCATACCTCCCTACCTCATCTTCACACCTCCCTACCTCATCTTCATACCTCCCTACCTCATCTTCACACCTCCCTACCTCATCTTCATACCTCCCTACCTCATCTTCACACCTCCCTACCTCATCTTCATACCTCCCTACCTCATCTTCACACCTCCCTACCTCATCTTCATACCTCCCTACCTCATCTTCACACCTCCCTACCTCATCTTCATACCTCCCTACCTCATCTTCACACCTCCCTACCTCATCTTCATACCTCCCTACCTCATCTTCACACCTCCCTACCTCATCTTCATACCTCCCTACCTCATCTTCACACCTCCCTACCTCATCTTCATACCTCCCTACCTCATCTTCACACCTCCCTACCTCATCTTCATACCTCCCTACCTCATCTTCACACCTCCCTACCTCATCTTCACACCTCCCTACCTCATCTTCATACCTCCCTACCTCATCTTCACACCTCCCTACCTCATCTTCATACCTCCCTACCTCATCTTCACACCTCCCTACCTCATCTTCATACCTCCCTACCTCATCTTCACACCTCCCTACCTCATCTTCATACCTCCCTACCTCATCTTCACACCTCCCTACCTCATCTTCATACCTCCCTACCTCATCTTCACACCTCCCTACCTCATCTTCATACCTCCCTACCTCATCTTCACACCTCCCTACCTCATCTTCATACCTCCCTACCTCATCTTCACACCTCCCTACCTCATCTTCATACCTCCCTACCTCATCTTCACACCTCCCTACCTCATCTTCATACCTCCCTACCTCATCTTCACACCTCCCTACCTCATCTTCATACCTCCCTACCTCATCTTCACACCTCCCTACCTCATCTTCACACCTCCCTACCTCATCTTCATACCTCCCTACCTCATCTTCACACCTCCCTACCTCATCTTCATACCTCCCTACCTCATCTTCACACCTCCCTACCTCATCTTCATACCTCCCTACCTCATCTTCACACCTCCCTACCTCATCTTCATACCTCCCTACCTCATCTTCACACCTCCCTACCTCATCTTCATACCTCCCTACCTCATCTTCACACCTCCCTACCTCATCTTCATACCTCCCTACCTCATCTTCACACCTCCCTACCTCATCTTCATACCTCCCTACCTCATCTTCACACCTCCCTACCTCATCTTCATACCTCCCTACCTCATCTTCACACCTCCCTACCTCATCTTCATACCTCCCTACCTCATCTTCACACCTCCCTACCTCATCTTCATACCTCCCTACCTCATCTTCACACCTCCCTACCTCATCTTCACACCTCCCTACCTCATCTTCATACCTCCCTACCTCATCTTCACACCTCCCTACCTCATCTTCATACCTCCCTACCTCATCTTCACACCTCCCTACCTCATCTTCATACCTCCCTACCTCATCTTCACACCTCCCTACCTCATCTTCATACCTCCCTACCTCATCTTCACACCTCCCTACCTCATCTTCATACCTCCCTACCTCATCTTCACACCTCCCTACCTCATCTTCATACCTCCCTACCTCATCTTCACACCTCCCTACCTCATCTTCATACCTCCCTACCTCATCTTCACACCTCCCTACCTCATCTTCATACCTCCCTACCTCATCTTCACACCTCCCTACCTCATCTTCATACCTCCCTACCTCATCTTCACACCTCCCTACCTCATCTTCATACCTCCCTACCTCATCTTCACACCTCCCTACCTCATCTTCACACCTCCCTACCTCATCTTCATACCTCCCTACCTCATCTTCACACCTCCCTACCTCATCTTCATACCTCCCTACCTCATCTTCACACCTCCCTACCTCATCTTCATACCTCCCTACCTCATCTTCACACCTCCCTACCTCATCTTCATACCTCCCTACCTCATCTTCACACCTCCCTACCTCATCTTCATACCTCCCTACCTCATCTTCACACCTCCCTACCTCATCTTCATACCTCCCTACCTCATCTTCACACCTCCCTACCTCATCTTCATACCTCCCTACCTCATCTTCACACCTCCCTACCTCATCTTCATACCTCCCTACCTCATCTTCACACCTCCCTACCTCATCTTCATACCTCCCTACCTCATCTTCACACCTCCCTACCTCATCTTCATACCTCCCTACCTCATCTTCACACCTCCCTACCTCATCTTCACACCTCCCTACCTCATCTTCAAACCTCCCTACCTCATCTTCACACCTTCCTACCTCATCTTCACACCTCCCTACCTCATCTTCACACCTCCCTACCTCATCTTCACACCTCCCTACCTCATCTTCACACCTCCCTACCTCATCTTCACACCTCCCTACCTCATCTTCACACCTCCCTACCTCATCTTCACACCTCCCTACCTCATCTTCACACCTCCCTACCTCATCTTCACACCTCCCTACCTCATCTTCACACCTCCCTACCTCATCTTCACACCTCCCTACCTCATCTTCACACCTCCCTACCTCATCTTCACACCTCCCTACCTCATCTTCACACCTCCCTACCTCATCTTCACACCTCCCTACCTCATCTTCACACCTCCCTACCTCATCTTCACACCTCCCTACCTCATCTTCACACCTCCCTACCTCATCTTCACACCTCCCTACCTCATCTTCACACCTCCCTACCTCATCTTCACACCTCCCTACCTCATCTTCACACCTCCCTACCTCATCTTCACACCTCCCTACCTCATCTTCACACCTCCCTACCTCATCTTCACACCTCCCTACCTCATCTTCACACCTCCCTACCTCATCTTCACACCTCCCTACCTCATCTTCACACCTCCCTACCTCATCTTCACACCTCCCTACCTCATCTTCACACCTCCCTACCTCATCTTCACACCTCCCTACCTCATCTTCACACCTCCCTACCTCATCTTCACACCTCCCTACCTCATCTTCACACCTCCCTACCTCATCTTCACACCTCCCTACCTCATCTTCACACCTCCCTACCTCATCTTCACACCTCCCTACCTCATCTTCACACCTCCCTACCTCATCTTCACACCTCCCTACCTCATCTTCACACCTCCCTACCTCATCTTCACACCTCCCTACCTCATCTTCACACCTCCCTACCTCATCTTCACACCTCCCTACCTCATCTTCACACCTCCCTACCTCATCTTCACACCTCCCTACCTCATCTTCACACCTCCCTACCTCATCTTCACACCTCCCTACCTCATCTTCACACCTCCCTACCTCATCTTCACACCTCCCTACCTCATCTTCACACCTCCCTACCTCATCTTCACACCTCCCTACCTCATCTTCACACCTCCCTACCTCATCTTCACACCTCCCTACCTCATCTTCACACCTCCCTACCTCATCTTCACACCTCCCTACCTCATCTTCACACCTCCCTACCTCATCTTCACACCTCCCTACCTCATCTTCACACCTCCCTACCTCATCTTCACACCTCCCTACCTCATCTTCACACCTCCCTACCTCATCTTCACACCTCCCTACCTCATCTTCACACCTCCCTACCTCATCTTCACACCTCCCTACCTCATCTTCACACCTCCCTACCTCATCTTCACACCTCCCTACCTCATCTTCACACCTCCCTACCTCATCTTCACACCTCCCTACCTCATCTTCACACCTCCCTACCTCATCTTCACACCTCCCTACCTCATCTTCACACCTCCCTACCTCATCTTCACACCTCCCTACCTCATCTTCACACCTCCCTACCTCATCTTCACACCTCCCTACCTCATCTTCACACCTCCCTACCTCATCTTCACACCTCCCTACCTCATCTTCACACCTCCCTACCTCATCTTCACACCTCCCTACCTCATCTTCACACCTCCCTACCTCATCTTCACACCTCCCTACCTCATCTTCACACCTCCCTACCTCATCTTCACACCTCCCTACCTCATCTTCACACCTCCCTACCTCATCTTCACACCTCCCTACCTCATCTTCACACCTCCCTACCTCATCTTCACACCTCCCTACCTCATCTTCACACCTCCCTACCTCATCTTCACACCTCCCTACCTCATCTTCACACCTCCCTACCTCATCTTCACACCTCCCTACCTCATCTTCACACCTCCCTACCTCATCTTCACACCTCCCTACCTCATCTTCACACCTCCCTACCTCATCTTCACACCTCCCTACCTCATCTTCACACCTCCCTACCTCATCTTCACACCTCCCTACCTCATCTTCACACCTCCCTACCTCATCTTCACACCTCCCTACCTCATCTTCACACCTCCCTACCTCATCTTCACACCTCCCTACCTCATCTTCACACCTCCCTACCTCATCTTCACACCTCCCTACCTCATCTTCACACCTCCCTACCTCATCTTCACACCTCCCTACCTCATCTTCACACCTCCCTACCTCATCTTCACACCTCCCTACCTCATCTTCACACCTCCCTACCTCATCTTCACACCTCCCTACCTCATCTTCACACCTCCCTACCTCATCTTCACACCTCCCTACCTCATCTTCACACCTCCCTACCTCATCTTCACACCTCCCTACCTCATCTTCACACCTCCCTACCTCATCTTCACACCTCCCTACCTCATCTTCACACCTCCCTACCTCATCTTCACACCTCCCTACCTCATCTTCACACCTCCCTACCTCATCTTCACACCTCCCTACCTCATCTTCACACCTCCCTACCTCATCTTCACACCTCCCTACCTCATCTTCACACCTCCCTACCTCATCTTCACACCTCCCTACCTCATCTTCACACCTCCCTACCTCATCTTCACACCTCCCTACCTCATCTTCACACCTCCCTACCTCATCTTCACACCTCCCTACCTCATCTTCACACCTCCCTACCTCATCTTCACACCTCCCTACCTCATCTTCACACCTCCCTACCTCATCTTCACACCTCCCTACCTCATCTTCACACCTCCCTACCTCATCTTCACACCTCCCTACCTCATCTTCACACCTCCCTACCTCATCTTCACACCTCCCTACCTCATCTTCACACCTCCCTACCTCATCTTCACACCTCCCTACCTCATCTTCACACCTCCCTACCTCATCTTCACACCTCCCTACCTCATCTTCACACCTCCCTACCTCATCTTCACACCTCCCTACCTCATCTTCACACCTCCCTACCTCATCTTCACACCTCCCTACCTCATCTTCACACCTCCCTACCTCATCTTCACACCTCCCTACCTCATCTTCACACCTCCCTACCTCATCTTCACACCTCCCTACCTCATCTTCACACCTCCCTACCTCATCTTCACACCTCCCTACCTCATCTTCACACCTCCCTACCTCATCTTCACACCTCCCTACCTCATCTTCACACCTCCCTACCTCATCTTCACACCTCCCTACCTCATCTTCACACCTCCCTACCTCATCTTCACACCTCCCTACCTCATCTTCACACCTCCCTACCTCATCTTCACACCTCCCTACCTCATCTTCACACCTCCCTACCTCATCTTCACACCTCCCTACCTCATCTTCACACCTCCCTACCTCATCTTCACACCTCCCTACCTCATCTTCACACCTCCCTACCTCATCTTCACACCTCCCTACCTCATCTTCACACCTCCCTACCTCATCTTCACACCTCCCTACCTCATCTTCACACCTCCCTACCTCATCTTCACACCTCCCTACCTCATCTTCACACCTCCCTACCTCATCTTCACACCTCCCTACCTCATCTTCACACCTCCCTACCTCATCTTCACACCTCCCTACCTCATCTTCACACCTCCCTACCTCATCTTCACACCTCCCTACCTCATCTTCACACCTCCCTACCTCATCTTCACACCTCCCTACCTCCTCTCTCTCTCTCTCTCTCTCTCTCTCTCTCTCTTTCTATCTATTTCTCAGGATCGCTAGTACAGTATATAGTTTGTTGCTCAACAATAATTGCCCTCTTAATCTGCCTACATCTAGAGTTTATCTTTTTTTCTCCTCCTGATTGAACTAGTACTGGTAAGGATGAATTTGCAAAGTAGCCGGGTATCATGATACGTATTATTTATCGCTTTTTGGTTCTTCTAGTTTTAACCTGAATAATAACAGCCGATTTCCATGCCGGTAATGATTCCAATCACATCCAATGAATCGTGTGTATGTCGGAACATCCATGTTGTGCACTGTACTATACCGGTGGATGTTCGTTCTGGTGTTCCGTAAGAGGGGTTGCGAAACTGACAATTTGGTGATACATCCCTCCTGCCCCCTTGAAACGTGACCATGACCGGCCCTGCATTAATCACTATACTCACTGAATTGCCTAGCCTCTCCCTGAGTTTTCAGTGTCTTCTCCTCTCAATAGCCCCACTTCTTCTCTCTCAGCAATCACGATGATGAAACCTCATTCGCACACGCCCCCAGCTCTCTCTCTCTCTCTCTCTCTCTCTCTCTCTCTCCCTCTCTCTCTCACATCTTGGTAATCATTTCTTTCAGCCTCAATTTTAATATCTATAATACCTAGTAGTATAATTCCTGCTATGCCCCCTAGTTCTAGTAGAACGTCTTGTAGTACTTCTATATTCAGTTCAATCGTTAACATGCAGCTATTCTCTTGACTCCATGATCTCAATGTGTATCGTTTACCGATTCTACAGTCAATTCTCAATTTACTGGACCTTGATTTAGTGGACGGATAAGTTCACCTAAATTTATCAGATACAAGACCTCAATGTATCGTGCATATAATATTGTCATTCACTTATCCTTCTCCCGGGGAGAGTCCGGTTAATGGAGGCTTTGCTGACCTTACTTCACTAAAGTTGACTCTATCTTATTTTATTTAGCCTCATCAAGGTTTTAGATTTCTTTGATAGTTTTTATTCGGTAGACCAGATTAATTCTATTCGTCAAGATGCTCTAGTAGTAATTGGTACAGAGAAGACAAATCTGAGTCAGGTGTCTC
This sequence comes from Pleurobrachia bachei, assembly GCA_000695325.1. Taxonomy (NCBI): domain Eukaryota; kingdom Metazoa; phylum Ctenophora; class Tentaculata; order Cydippida; family Pleurobrachiidae; genus Pleurobrachia; species Pleurobrachia bachei. Next base: position 6,726 of record AVPN01001254.1, on the reverse strand, counting down.
ATGTTTCGGAGCAAGACACCCAGCGAAGATGAACAATATCTCAACCAGGTAACATATGGTAACCATAGCAACACATACATGGTAACCATGGTAACACATGTATGTGATAACACTTTTAGTTATGATGATACAAGCTTCTCGCATACAATGATCACATTTCCCACAAAATTTGCTGATTTAAAAAATAATACGTTTGATGTCAAAAGTCGCGGTGAGGAAATCATAGATCATATTGTGTGGTTTTGCGGTCGAATTGAGTGGGTTTCTATCTAATCGGATAAGTGTCTAATCGACTCGGAACTATCGAATCAAAACTAAAATAATAATAATAATAATAGCTGATTCAAAAGTATATACTTGTTACAGAATTACACTTACGTCTTACTTTATATTATCGAAGTCTTTCTGTTTCTCGCTCTCCTTCTCTCTTTTCCTCTCTCTCTAGTCTCTCTCTCCCCCTCTCATAGTCATTCTCACGACATTTCGTCAAATATAAAGCTAAACTGACAAGGGTATGTCTTCACCTGGAGACGGATGTTAAAACTGTATTCTCGACATAAAAGAACTGAAAGCAGGAGTAAGCATTTTTTTATAACAGTTTTGTACTTTGCGGGTAAATTTTCGTAAAAACGAAGGTTAAGCAGTTCGGCCCCTTACCAAACACCATTATTTATCTAGGAGTTTCATTAAATGTCGGGGTACTAATCATGCTGTCCTAGAATGGTTGTTCAAGTCTGAGCACAAAGCGTGCTGACAATTTGAACTGTATAGTAGCTAAGAATCTGAAGATGTTTTAAATTTCTAGCCAACATATCCAGCCACGTTCAATGTCCCGACCCTTGCTGTGTGTATCAAATTGTGGCCTAATTTAGATTTTAGGCCTAAGAATATGTTTGATCTGGACCCTCCTACAGATTCTGTCTCCATAATAAATTTCTATGAAGCTCTCATAGAAAATGAGAGAGAGAGAGAGAGAGAGAGAGAGAGAGAGAGAGAGAGAGAGA
>AVPN01001253.1:6517-17672 GCA_000695325.1 Pleurobrachia bachei | reverse complement strand
CACCAAAATTTGGTACCCCGGCTATTTTTTGACGCTGAACACGATGCAAGCATCCATTTCAATCCAAAACGAACGGATTTTTCGGTAGAGCAATTTTGTGAAAGTTGAAATAATGAACATATTACGTCATAACTAATGAACGCGACAGAATTGGAAATTTTCGAAACCTTTCCAGTGGTCGTGATGGTACTCCCCGTTCATCCACTAAGTTTTGTGAGAAAACACGGTGCACCACTCTTACTTTAAAGAAAACCCCATACCTGATTAAGGTAGCACTGAGAACATTTAAAGGTCGGTTTCCTATCACAGATATAACATCCACCCCACACCCCTCCACACAGACCCCCGAGCTGTAGTTGGGTGCTGGGGAGCACAGTGTCGTATAGCTTAAAGTCCTTTCCGGAACGAGGAACCTGTAAGAGAGAGAGAGAGAGAGAGAGAGAGAGAGAGAGATGGGGGAGAGAGGGGAGTGAAGATGTGTTAGCCTGGTCATGGACGATAATTTAAGGGGAAGGACGATTATTATGGTACACTATGGTCCAACTTCCTCCTCCTATTTCTCTCTCCCTTTCTACCTCCCTAACATATCCCATGGTTACCATGGCTACAGTAGATTACATAAAAATAACGTTTTCCAAGTCCCAGAATGTACTGGTGGTGACGGTGAAGCGAATTTATGAAACTGTGAATTAGGAATGGGAGTGGCTCTTTAGTATGGAATAGCAATGAAAAGGGAGAGAGCGAGAGACAGGGAGAGAGAGACAGAGAGAGAGAGAGAGAGAGAGAGAGAGAGAGAGAGAGAGAGAGAGAGAGAGAGAGAGAAGAGATAGACAGTGAAAGTACATCATGTGTCATGTGTAAGAAGACAATGTAATATGAGAACAGGAGCAATCATTGGAGGGGGAAGACTACCAACTGAACGATCCAGGTATATTCCTCCCCCTGGGAGAGGCTGATAGTGAGTATGATTCTCTCTCTCCCTGGGAGTGAGTGAGAGGGAGTGAGAGGGGTGTGTGAGAGGGAGTGATAGTGTCTACCAGGTACCCAGTTAAATATCCTACACGGGTTTCCTATTTCACACTGTGTGACACATTGTAGAAGCTAAATATCTCTGTAAATTCCTCATAGGATGTTTAATGTTACCATGGCAACAACTAACACCCCATGTACACTGTATTGTACACTGTATTGTTACCATGGTTACCTGTAGTAGTAACAGATCGGGTTGGGAGTGGAAATATAGGTTGTTAGTGACAAAGTATCGAGTTAATAGGTCCTGGGTGTTGGGCATGGTTGTGTTACTGTTAGGATCGCGATCCAGTAGAATTTGGCAGAGGTTTACGTGGGATATCTCATTGGAGTTACCGTCCCTGCGGGGTGCAGTGGTGGGTCTTAGGGGTGGAGGGGAGTTATGGGGGAGAAGGGTGGAGTGGTGTGTTAGGATTAGAGTGGGATAAGGGGTTGCAAGGGACGGGTGTCAGGGTGATGACTGCAGATGGTAACCCTAAAAATGGCCAAAATAGGGGTCGAAAAGTAATTACCTGAATGATAGTAGTGGTTTAATACAGAATATCTCTGTGAACAACATGCTCAGCAACTCCTCCGGTTCCTTCTCCTCGTCCTGTAAACCCTCTAAACTACCAGCTCTACCCAACAGATCCCTGAGTTGCCTCATGTGTTCTGCACCCACGAACCCTCCCTCCCTGAGAGGGTTTACCACCTCCTCTCTTAGCCGCACCTGGATGGTTGGTGAGTTTGAGTTAGAGAGAGTGAAAGAGAGAAAAGGAGATTATATAGAGAACACGAGTATTGAGTATTGAGTATCGCACCTGGATGTCCCTCCTCAGCTCTGTATCCAGGGGGCTGCTCAACATATAGTCCATAGTGCTGTCAAATGCAAACATTGCATAAAGAGTGGCATCTAAATAGCAGGAGTTCCTGTTTCCCTGAATACCCCGCATCCTACCGATATAGTTGGCACTAATTGACTTGGGTGGGTCTATCTTCCCCTCTATCCTGCCACTCTCTATCGGCCCAAAGTTATACCTCACCTCCTCTAATGATGACCTACTAGGTAGTGCCGGTACCTCCTCGAACCTCCTATCCCTGGAACAATCGTGAAGATAGCAGAACAGAGCTCGGAATGGAGGACATGTAAAATACCTGACTCCATCGTATATTCCATCATTCCCAGGAGGGGAGAGATCGTTCTCCAGTTCGAGACCTGCACATGTGTACCTCCTGCTAGGTAGACTACCGATCCACCTGATCACCCCATAATGCACTACCCCCTTACTGCTGACTTGGACCATACTCCCCATCTCCAGACTTGGATCCGGGTCTACCACTGGTGGTTCGGGTGTTGCAACTCTCTTTGTATTGACCTGTACTAAACTCATACTCCCCATACTGTTAGTCAGACTACTTGATCCCGCACGTTCTGCAGTTGATGATAAAGAACCTGGTGCTCCCTTCTGCTGTCTAAAAGCCTCCTCGAAATCCATCTTAGTGGGGTTATAAGGAGGGGGAGGGGTGAGGCGGGGTTCCTGGTAGTAGTGTCGTGGCACTGCTTCTGTTGCCTCACAGAATACAGCGTGTTTTGGGAGGCAGTTGAAGAGTTGTTGTCCCCTGTAGGAGCCGTCGCTCTCTCCGGTAGGGGTTTCCAGTTCTACACCTAACAACCATTTCCTTTTCTGATCCTGAAAGGGGTGAGGGAGTTTAGTTCTTACTGCAAACACTTCTAAAAGCTTTATTATATGGGTGAATAAAACTGGACATAGCTCACTCGAGCAAACAAGGATAGCTCACTTGTACCGAAAATGTAAAGGAGGGTTTGAACAAAACAAACTCTCGTACCTGGAAGACAGCCCTGACAACACCGGGAGTTGCAGGAAGTTTATTCTTTAGAACCACCACCTCCTCTCCAACTGAGAAACTACAGGGACTGTTATATCCCCCTGAAATAATATAGAGAGGGGCTGAAATAGTACGATATGGGATAGAATACAAACATTTGCTAGGTGAAACGGAACGAGTCACGGGCCACGGGCACAAAACTACCATGGTAACCACAATAACCATGGTAACCGTGTTCAGAATCATTGGGTATGTTACCATGTTCTGATTCACTGAGTTCTGAATCTTCTTCAGAGCCACCGAAGAAAAATCCAAGCAGTAGATCTGCCATAAGCAATGAGATAAAGAGTAAACACGAAAGATGGTAGTGAAGCCAAGAGAAAAAGAGTTAGAGAGATAAAGAGAGAGAGAGAGAGAGAGAGAGAGAGAGAACAGTACAAGCTCAGCACGGAAAGCTAACTAATAACATACCTTTGTGATGATTATTGTTATCGTTGGTAGATTTCCGCGACATCAGGGGTAAAGTTTTCGATGCTTTACTTAACGATTTATCCTTCATATCTCCCATGTTACTTAGCAACGAGAGGGCTGCATCGTTCGATGACTCTGATTCTGTAAACAGGGTGGTAAAATGTGTTACTTTTGTACTTCTACACCTGGTTTCTGAACCAGCTGTATACATTGATACAAATCATTCATGCGTTGAAAGTTATCGTCTACAAATCATTCAAAGTGTAACTAAACCAATTAATTAACCTACTTATAATTGAGAGTTCATCGATTGTAGCGAATATAACGGTGTTAGCAGCACATCTGTCCATGTAATAACTCCCATCTATTGAACCATCACTGTCCCCGATTGGGCTCTGACCACCCACCAACTTCATACCAAACCATATTCCGGGTCGGTGCTTTACCTCCCCTTTGTAACGTAGCTGGTGTGTGGAGTAGGTTAAAACATGCAGGCAATGTTTAAAAGCAGGCAACAGCAATTATTTCTTTGAGTGTAAATATTGTGAAAAGTGTACATACCTCGCCAATACAGCCTGCACTTGATCGACCCCGTTCTATGGAGAGCAGTGAACCCAGATCTGCTAGCATGAGGTTTCTATCAAGTTTTGCGTATGCATCCAGCCTCTTTGAACTTGGTACAACTGGTAACAAGTAGTCTACCAACTCAAGGGGAATCTGGGGCGAGAATCACAAGAATTATTACAATTACAGGAATGAAGCGAGGAGGGTTGGAGTGTAGAAGTGATGTGAGGAGTGAAGTGTTAAAATAGTTTATCCTAAAAAACAAAGAAAACCTATAATCACTTACGCTCTTCAAAAGTTTTTCAGAGCACGAAAAGTTCTGAGTTGAATTCAGGTAGAGAGATATGGTTTTATTTTCACCATTGTTTCCCACTACAACCACCAACTCCCCTCGACTCAGTTTCTCGGTGCCTTGTTGTGTGGGGATATCAATAGATTTCCTAAGTAGGCACACTGGAGGGTGCCGTGTATTAGTGGTCATCCTTCCCACGTGTGTCGCAGCATGCCTAACATGTGACCATATCAAACATTGTTCTAGATAAGTAGGGGACATAGTCAGCATGTGTCGGTAAAAGGAAAGGGGGGGTATTACAAGAAGGGGGTGTTACAAGAATTAGTTGATTAAAACTAGAATGTTTTTTATAAACTTTATCCTGTTGGAAATTATTTGTGTAACATAATAAGTAATACAGAGTATAAAATAGATTTAAAAAAACAGCGTCTAACATTAAAAATAATAATTTAATTGATTAAAAACAACTTCGTCAGAATATGAGAATTCAGTTATTAAAAATGTTTTCTCCGATATTATCGGACCAATCAGTGTCCTTGCTCCCATCCAGGCCCTAATCTCTTTCTCCCCCACCCTCTTCTCTTTCACCCTCATCACTCTCACCATTATCGGACCAGTCTGAATAATCGGATTCCACAGGCTTATCAGGGACCCGATCAACAATAATAAAAGATGGACATAACTCAAGGTACTCTTCATCAACATTTGAAGTACAGATTTGTATTAAGAGCTTGGGCTCTTTTCGCACAATATTTCTGCAGGATTCTAAAAATCGCCCAGTAAGAGACCTGCATCCAACGAGTTTCAGAACCTCCAAATCGGGGTTAGATTTGATTAATCCCTCCACCGCATTATCTGAGATATCGTGGTTACTGAGGTCAACGTTTCGCAGAGTCTCACACCGTGATAGCCACACGTAATCCACCGCAGGATAGTTACGACCAATAAGAGGTTTTACAACGGGAGCTCTCAGAACCTGGAGGTGCTTTAATCGGGGAATTAACGCCCATGCTGATGTAGGAGCAGTATTTCGTTCCATTCTAGAAACATCTAGGTGTGTCAGCCGCGTACAATATTTAACTACACATTTCATAACGCTTCGGAATTCATAGGGATTTCTGACACTCAGTTTTAGTAGGTTTGGTGTTAGTTTGAGCGTTTTTTGAACACCTTCGAAATGGTACTTCCCGTTTGAAAGAAGAAATGCCTGCTCCTCCAAAATCAGTTCAGTTAGTTTTGGCAGTAAAGTTGGGAGTTTCCCGGGAATCGATGTACCGAATCCATCATCCCTGGTGCAAGGGGATACTGCTAACCATTCCAGGGTCGATTGGTAAGTGTTTATGATCTGTGTGACCACAGCTTGCTTTACTTTATTACAATGGTAAAGACTAACTGCACGGAGAGGGTTGCCTTGTAGGTTTTCCACGATTGAACTACCAATAAATCTGTGACACGAACAGAAATGAAGTTCTTTGAGCTGTGGTAAGTCAAATAAAATCAGTTTCAGCCTTCTTTCAGTAAGTGAATCACAAAAAGTGAATTTCAGAGTTTCAAGGAAAGGAGGTGAGTTGTTCGAAAAAGTGGACGCAAACTTGGTTGATATTTCCACTTTCGTGAAAATTAGTGAAGTCAAACATTTGAAATCACCAATCGCGATTGGTAAAGATAGCTTTGCAGGTGGAATACTATAATTCGTGTACGTTTTACCATCGCAAAATTCTTCTAATGGGACAGTTTTAGGACATTCTGCAGTGACTGAACCGTCGGCATTCAAACCGAGATAGTGGACGGAAAGTAATGCCATCTTGGAAAGGTTGTTCCACCGTTTACACACCTCACCACATTTTCCAACAGTAGCAAGTGGCAGATATCTGAAAATCTCGAGCAGTGCATCATCTGGTAGCTGGTGGAGAGATGGAAGTCGGTGTTTAATTCTTTCAACACTCCAAACTGGAAACCGCGGAGTGACCTCCTCGACCAAATCCATGAGACCTGATTTGAGAGGTGAATTGATAATGATCTGCAGCAAACTGAAGTGAAATGAGATGCTGATAATACAATACTCACTCCGCTGGCAAGAGCAAAGGCGCCCCCCCCACCCCCAAACATTCGGCCTAGAAATTTGTACTTCGATTTGCCAATTGGCAAACGCTGCTGGCCCTTTTTTGCGGGCTCGCGCGCATGAGGGGGTTGCAGCGCATTCCAATTTTTCGTTTTTCAAACTTTTTATTTTAGAATTTCAAAATTAAAATTTTGAAAATCCCGATCGTCGCGCGCGCATAAGGGCACGCGCAAAACAGTTTACGCGCGTCATGTTTGTGTACTTGGGAGGGTAGGGCTGGGAAGAGGTCCATCCTTAGACCCACTGCCCCTCAATAATCAATATATATACAATATATATACAGTCGGACCCCGATTTAGTACCCCCCGATTTAGTGACACCCCGATTTAGTGACAGGATAAATTTCCCCCGATATAGGAAATTAACGGTATTTGACCCCGATTTAGTGCCAACCCCGATTTAGTGCCCAAATTCCTTTCACTAAATCGGGGTCCGACTGTATATATTTCTCTCTCCCTTCGGGACAGTGTATTGTACTCAGTACAGTGTAACAGCCCCTCGGCCATATAGCACTAGCAGAGGGGTGCGACTTGTCCAAGACACTGTCCTATTATAAAATACGCAAAACCAATGTTTTTTAAGGCTGAAAATAAATGATTTTAGTTTCGTTGAATATCGTCAATCTATATAATTATAACCCTCGTTCAATTAGGTCCAAACACACCTATACATAATAGAAAAATAACTCCGACTTCTAGCAGTAGCTGTCTGGTTTGGCGCTAGACCCCGTTTTGAATTCTTCAGCGACACTGCTGAGAATCATAACGGGGCCGCTAGACAGACTTCTCCTAATTTTATGTGTGATAATTAATCGAATTCCCTTCCCATTATAGTTTAAATAAACATCAAAATCAAAGTAGTGAGTGTGATTGAGACAGGTATATAAAATCACAACCAAAACACGCACACTCTCCAGAATAATATGAATACAAGTAACACAGCCAGTATAATAAAAACCTATCAATTGAAAGCTATGAAGTTGCTCACAAAATCGAGAAATAGTAGTCCCATTTGTTAACAAATGCAGTGTCTAAATGTTAAGTTGTGACACTGAACTACCAGGTTCACTGATCTCGCTCCCTCAGAAGAGGGTGGGGGCATTCAACACTATCATACCCCAACTTGCCTTGTTCTCCATCAGCTATTGAATAAAACAAGTCCAAATCCCCGACTTGTTATGTCCGACCAGCCACTGACCCCCAAACATTCGGCCTAGAAATTTGTACTTCGATTTGCCAATTGGCAAACGCTGCTGGCCCTTTTTTGCGGGCTCGCGCGCATGAGGGGGTTGCAGCGCATTCCAATTTTTCGTTTTTCAAACTTTTTATTTTAGAATTTCAAAATTAAAATTTTGAAAATCCCGATCGTCGCGCGCGCATAAGGGCACGCGCAAAACAGTTTACGCGCGTCATGTTTGTGTACTTGGGAGGGTAGGGCTGGGAAGAGGTCCATCCTTAGACCCACTGCCCCTCAATAATCAATATATATACAATATATATACAGTCGGACCCCGATTTAGTACCCCCCGATTTAGTGACACCCCGATTTAGTGACAGGATAAATTTCCCCCGATATAGGAAATTAACGGTATTTGACCCCGATTTAGTGCCAACCCCGATTTAGTGCCCAAATTCCTTTCACTAAATCGGGGTCCGACTGTATATATTTCTCTCTCCCTTCGGGACAGTGTATTGTACTCAGTACAGTGTAACAGCCCCTCGGCCATATAGCACTAGCAGAGGGGTGCGACTTGTCCAAGACACTGTCCTATTATAAAATACGCAAAACCAATGTTTTTTAAGGCTGAAAATAAATGATTTTAGTTTCGTTGAATATCGTCAATCTATATAATTATAACCCTCGTTCAATTAGGTCCAAACACACCTATACATAATAGAAAAATAACTCCGACTTCTAGCAGTAGCTGTCTGGTTTGGCGCTAGACCCCGTTTTGAATTCTTCAGCGACACTGCTGAGAATCATAACGGGGCCGCTAGACAGACTTCTCCTAATTTTATGTGTGATAATTAATCGAATTCCCTTCCCATTATAGTTTAAATAAACATCAAAATCAAAGTAAGGTGAGTGTGATTGAAACAGGCATATAAAATCACAACCAAAACACACTCTCCAGAATAATATGAATACAAGTAACACAGCCAGTATAATAAAAACCTATCAATTGAAAGCTATGAAGTTGCTCACAAAATCGAGAAATAGTAGTCCCATTTGTTAACAAATGCAGTGTCTAAATGTTAAGTTGTGACACTGAACTACCAGGTTCACTGATCTCGCTCCCTCAGAAGAGGGTGGGGGCATTCAACACTATCATACCCCAACTTGCCTTGTTCTCCATCAGCTATTGAATAAAACAAGTCCAAATCCCCGACTTGTTATGTCCGACCAGCCACTGAACAAGTACAAATCCCCCCGCGATGTATCCTGCTTCTTAAGCGCTCTTCTTTTTACCTCCGTATCGGTTGAAGGCAAACCTCAGGAACAGGACAAAGTAGCTGAAGTAGAGAGCTATAGCGACAGCACTGTGCTCATATGTGTTCCCACACTCATGTCCAGTATACTTTCTGTAGACGCTGTAGAAGTTGACACCGAACCCAACCAGCATTTGGAGGGACTGCATGGAGGTAATACCCTTGGCGAGCACCTCGGGAACCTGAAAATAGTTGTTGTTACTGGAAACTAGGGGAGGGGGGGGGGTTGATTGTTTGAAACTCTTAGTTAGCAAATTTAAGGAGATGTGAGGAACTTTTTGTTAACAAAGATTTTAAACTGACTGAGTTGTTGGTAGAAACTAAGTTATAAATTGTTGAGTCTAATATCAAATAGTATAATCACCTTGATTCCAATGGATCGTAAACAGAAGTAACTGTACATAATAGCGTGAACTAGGTAGTTCATAGCGGCGTACCTGAAACACAGGGGGATTATAGTGAGCAAGGAGGGTAATAGAGTTGTAGTCAACAAGAGCTGGGTTGTTACCACTGTTACCATGGTTACTTACCAGTAGCTAGCACCAGGTCCATACGCCAGGATATGCCAGGAAAAGATGAGCACAGATGCGTGGTGGTATGTGTGGAGGATCTGAAGAGGCGCCTTCCTCAGCAGAATGAATGCAGTGTCAAATAGTTCAGGGAACTTAGATAAACAGAACAGGTACAGCCAATACGCCAGCGGCTTGCTAGGAGGAGGGGAGAGGAGGATTAGATAGGGGAGGATTGTCTGGGGATTTGTTAGGAGGAGGGGGAGGATTCTTTTGGGGTTAGAAAACAAAACTGGGCTGAAGGATTCGACTTCTGAGCATACTCCTAAATAAGCCGCCTAAATTAACGGTTGACTAAGAAAATAGTTGAAAAATTACCTCTCCTTGTAGTAGTTCTTGTTGCAGACAGTTCGATCGAACCCAGTGGTGGTGAGGTCATTCAACAGAGGCCATGTGACATGGAGAGCACCATAGAAACTAAACACCGCGAGGAGGAGATTCCAAAATGCCAGCAGTATCTTTGTATCGTATTTTCTCTGAGGGGGGATATGGTGGAGTTATAGCTTTGAAATGCAAGGAATAGTCAGGGACAGGGAGGGTTTGTGTATCTTTGTCTTTGGAGTTGGATCTGTCTGTCAATATATCTGTCTGTCAATATATCTGTCTGTCAGTAGATCTGTCTGCCAGTAGATCTGTCTGTCAGTAGATCTGCCTGCCAGTAGATCTGTCTGTCAATAGATCTGTCTGTCAGTTGATCTGTCTGTCAGTAGATCTGTCTGTCAGAAGATCTGTCTGTCAATAGATCTGTCACAGTCATCTAGACAGACAGTCATCTAGACAGACAGTCATGATCTGTCTGCCAGTAGATCTGTCTGTCAGTAGATCTGCCTGCCAGTAGATCTGTCTGTCAATAGATCTGTCTGTCAGTTAGATCTGTCTTTCAGTAAAGCTGTCTGTCAGTAGATCTGTCTGTCAGTAGATCTGTCTGTCAGTTGATCTGTCTGTCAGTAGATCTGTCTGTCAGTAGATCTGTCTGTCAGTAGATCTGTCTCCCAATATTCCACACACATCTCTCACCTGCACAATCCGGTGGGCAGAGTAAACAATAACCAGATAAACAGCAGCAATGTAGATTGATACATGCCAGACGTGCTGGAAGTAGTCCTGGAACTCATCTACATTGAAATCACTGTACGGTATGAACATCTTGGCTGATTTCCCATGTACTGCTGCCTCCATAGCTAATTTTGGATAGGGTCGAGGGGGCTCGGTAGAGACAATATGGTTGTTGGGGTTATGATCAAGAAAGTTTATAGAGACATGGTGTTCAGAAGGTACAGGACAGGGAACATTTATCAAGCGAGAAGAGCTGGCAGCCTACTCTTTGGCATGCACTAAATAACCGATTTTAAATACATAATCTAACTCGGCAGGGTTGAAAACAATAAAAAGCTGCACAATCTACATGTAAAACATTTACAGAATGAAAGGGCGCCTCGACATATAATCTGGTATTCTAGAACAGTAGAAGTAGCGGTGTCAGCTTCCAAGGAAGAGGGCTGAGGAAGTAAAAGTGAATGTGTAAACACGTACAGAATGAGATGATGATATAGGGGATAGGGAGGAATCATGCGATTTTAAAATGCCCCCAAGACCCTAAAACATGGGTTAAAGACATGTGTCGCCCCTACTGGATTGGATGGAATGTTGCGGGCTGGGATTGAAGATGCATGCAACTAAATAAACAATGGGCTTCATAGAGAGATAGAGAGAGAGAGAGAAAGAGAGAGAGAGAGAGAGAGAGAGAGAGAGAGAGAAAGAGAGAGAGAGAGAGAGAGAGAGAGAGAGAGAG